>JAECUM010001407.1:0-148073 GCA_016617855.1 Megalonaias nervosa
AAAAAAAAAAAAAAAAAAAAAAAAAGGCGGCTAGCTCTGCTTCCTGGCCGACTATTGATATTTCACTGGCTACATCCTGTGAAGTGACTATGGGAGGTACTCCAACGCTGTATTATCGCGGGTTCCATATTATCGGGGCAAACGGGATTTTCCGATTAATTTTGGACACGTACCGTCTAGCAGTTGTTTACAGATGCAAAGCTGTAGCCAGTAAGGACGCAAAATCTTACAGCACAATTTCTTCTAAAATGTCAACATTTTTTTTAATAAGTTTACAATGAAAAGGAATGAACATCACTTTTTTGTAAAGTGCATGCAATTACGTTGATTATCATATAAAAAACAAACTCCAGTCGAACTTGCTATACCCACATTGGCTTTGATTACGAAATATATTCAGTGTATCGTCGGATGTTTGATGATTATAGGTCATATACTGATGGTGACATACGTGTCCTTACAAGGTTGCAATTTCATTCCATGGTAGCCAATATGGACCAAAATTTACAAAATGTTGCTGATGATCATACTTCTTGTACGTAAATAAGAACATAATAACAGTTAAACTTTCTTGAAATCAGTATTACTTCGGTAATAATATTAATAATAGTTGTTATATATTTACATTTCTTTGCCCACATTGCATTTAAAATTCATATAAAGTTGAATAATAATTGCTTTTAATTTGTAATGTTGTTATTCATGGGTTTACACTTGAACCACATTTGTGTGTTCGAGTTTATTATTGGGTCCTTTCGTTTATTGTGGAAATATTATGCCATTACAAACGTGGACATTTCTTCTCATAGGTAAGTTGTATTTTATGTTGGTTATAATACCTGCGTGCTACCATACCCCGATAATATAGAGTTGTTCCCCCAATGTTACGTTAATCTGGGTCAGCCACCATATGCTGTTTTATTTATATTTGCGAGCTTCGATTGACAAAGATTTTTTATTGAATAGAAAGAGGGAAAGTCATTGAAACTTTATAAATTATAAGTAAGCAGCAATAGCAAAACAGTTTTAATCTCTACCGATAAGAACATTAAGTACCGCGATAATACAGCGTTCCGGGCATGCCTCACGTCAATTTCAAGAACAAAACAAGCCTGAAACACCTAATTCAGAATATATCCATATATTTAATTATTCAACAATAATAGCTCAGAAA
Source organism: Megalonaias nervosa (assembly GCA_016617855.1). Taxonomy (NCBI): domain Eukaryota; kingdom Metazoa; phylum Mollusca; class Bivalvia; order Unionida; family Unionidae; genus Megalonaias; species Megalonaias nervosa. The sequence goes on from JAECUM010001407.1 coordinate 1,175, forward strand.
GTCACATCACGGTCTTAAGTTAAGATATTTTGCGAAGATGTCTTCTTCCACCTCAGTGACAGACCACTAGAAATAAACGACTTTGGAACTAGTCTTGGTGATTAAGCCGTTTGAGACATTCATAAAGGCATGATTAACATCTTGATGATTAAGACTCAGTCTCGTCGCGTTGCGAGTTTGTGGTGTTGGCAACTGGTCATACCAGCGAGTCAAATAGGCAATTTAATAAATTCTAATATCATTGCTTGAGCCAGGTCAAGGTGCATCACTGATTAACTGGCTGGTTTGTGTTTTACGGCTCCACAACATAGGTAGGTTATTTAGTGCCAAGGCAGTAGGAGAGTAATTCCTATAAATGTAGCAACAGTGTAGCCTGGGACCCTGCATTATCGCGGTACGTAATTTATTATCGGTATATTTTAAACCCGATCTGTTATTGCTGCATTGTTACAAATTGTAAAGTTTCTCTGACTTTCCCACTATCTATTCCTATTTTTAAAAAATCTGTGTCAATCCAATCGCATAATGTAAATAAAACCGCTTATGGCGGCTGACCCAGATTACCGTACCATGGGGGAACAACTCTGTATTATTGCGGTATTTGCCTAACTTAAATATGGTAGCACACACATAATAAACACAAATTTCAACTTACTGATAAAGATGGAATGTCCATGGTTGCACTGGCTGAATAATTCCAACAAAATAAAGGATCCATTGACTAAATTGAATACACTAATGTCAGTTAAGTTGAAATCCATGATAACAACAGTAGAAATTAAAATAAAAAAATATTTCTAACTTTGTCTAAATTTTAAGTGCAATGTGGGCAGAGAAATCTATATCTATAAATGAATCTATTACTAATAATTAATTTTATAACTCAAATATTACTGATTTTTTAAAAAAAGTTTATTATTGCTTTCCTATTTATGTTGGGGAAGTAGGATCGTAAGCAACATTTTGTCTATTTTTGGGCTATATTGGCTATCATGGAATGAAATTTCAAGTGTAACCTTGTAAGGACATGTATGTCACCATCGATATATTACCTATAACCATCAAACATCAGACAATACACTGAGTGTATTTTGTAATCAAGACCAATGCAGATATAATAAGTTTGACAAGAGTTTTATATCTGATGATCAATGTAATTCCATGCAAAAAACAAAAAAGTGATGTTTATTGTTTTTCAGTGTAGAATTTCCAAAAATGTCAAAATTTGTTATGTGATTGTTCTCGGAAAGATTTACATCCTTCCTGGCTACAGCTTTACATCTGTGAACAACCAGTAGAAGGCACGTATTCAAAATTATTTGGAAAATCCTGTTTGCCACAATCATGCAGCACCCGCAATAATACAGCATTGGATTATATGATTATTTCAGAATTTTAGAATAAATAAAAATGGAATGTTTTCTGCATAGTTCAAGTGTGCTGAATTCACAAATGAACTCATATGCATGATATCTTTTAAGATTAATTCACAGGAAGCATTCAAACACATGCGCCGTCCACCAGTTTTAATATTGGTCACTTTTTGCAAAATCTTGACCTTATGTTATTTCAAGCTGAAATTTGCATATTTCTCACAGATGGTTATTTAGAAATGTGGGTGACTATTCAGCTTTAATAATAAATTCACCTTTTCATTGTTTTAGGCACTTCTTAAGCCTTTTTGTGGCTTTTAAGGGCCCCCTTCCCATCATTTTTGCATGAAATACCATAATGACGAGTCATACACAAGTTTAATTATATCTTACTGTTAAAACTGATAGTGCATAATCATTACAATGTACTTGAACATGTATGCGCTGATCTGAAATCAGTGTAGTAAACAACAATTGCCACTTTAGAATTTAGTTCTGCTAAGATAGTTTTGGTAAATTTTCATATCTTTAAAATTATTCACAAAAAATACACAGAAATAATAACTTATATTGAATTCTACAAGAGATTTCAGTCATATGGACAATTTCATGTGGTACAGGTTTTCCACTAATTTATTACTACAGTAACTCTGCATTTCTATGGTGTAAATTGTCTATCTATATTGCAACATTAGATTTTGGATGTCACATTTTTTTTTAGATTTTCTTAATAATTCTGACCAATTCTGAGCAATATTATACTGTTCATGAAGTAGTATTAAATTGTAAAATCAGAGAAAGTGCAAGAGAAGGAACTGGCATTGACTTCTTGCAAAATATTTATTTGTTCTTTATAATGCCAATATTCAGAATAGATTGATCTTCACAGTAAATGCCATGAATTTCTTTTCTTTTCTTCAAAATAATGTAAATTTTACCTCTTTTTTGCCTGTGGCACTGAGTTACTGAGTTCTCTTGAAATATTTATGATTTTTTTTTTTTAATAAAGTGATATGGTACAGATAGATTGTTTGTTCTTTATAATGTCAGTATTCAGAATAGATTGATATGCACAATAAATGCCATGAATTTCTTTTCTTTTCTTCAAAATAATTTAAATTTTGCCTCCACTTTGCCTTAACTAAACATGAACATATTAAATTAAATAGGCCTATCAATGCCACCTGATATCACCCATCATGTGTATAAAGTCCAAGTTTAACTTAGAAAATACATTACATACCGAACATTGTACACAAATTTTGTAATACATGTAGTATAATGAACGAAAACACATTTGTATAATCTGCTTCCTTGGTATAAATGTAAGCTTTGTCATAAAATGAATTCTTTGAAAATTTCTTACTCAGTTTATGCCGTATTGTTGCCATTGTTTACATTTTGTAGTACCCAATGAACTTGTAACCCTCCTCCTGGTTCTATTTTTGTCTTAGCTATTTGTATAATGTTGTTTACTTGCAAAATTACTCATTCTTGCATTAGCATCTTTAGCAGAATCAGTCTCACTGTTGTGTTCAGATTTAAATTTGGGTGGAATAATTTATTCAAGTTATTCACTGGAAATACAAAGTGCTCATCAATAATATTATTGGACAGAAACATTAATTTGGAATTGTAATCAATTCAGACAAGATCAGTTTTGGATTATAGTATTGTGATATATCAAAAGATTATTGCCACATCACTACAATTCATGCTATTGGTACGTTACCACATTCGAGACTACAGGCACATCATTATATTCAATATCAGTACATAATTGGAATACCACTTGAATTTAGTTGGAACTTTATACATTTGGACTTGTGACAGAAATTTTAGGACTATTTTGGATTTAATTCACAATACTCTTGTGTTCCTTTGATATTTTCACTTTGTATTCTAGGGAAATAAATTGTTTGTTGAATTTTACAAAACTTGTTGGTTTTCACTCTTTTCTGTTAGTTAGTTTAAGACCATGGAGTCATAACAAAATCAATAGGAGTTTTCAACAAAACTCTGAAAATTCTCAAAATTGTGCCCACCAGTTTTATGCTCAGAATTAACATGCTTTTTAGTACCTGCATTGACCAAGGACAATTTTCAGATCTTCTTAAAGAAGCACAGGTAACCTTGGTCTTCAGAAATCTGATCCTGTGGATAAATGCAACTATAGACTAGTCAGCATTTTACCTTACACTTCCAACATTTTTGAGAGGCTTTTATGTGATCAGCACCAGTTGTATTTTGATAACATTTTTATAACTTCATATCAGCTTTTAGAAAAGAGCCTGAATGTCAAACCATACTATTGAAACTAGTAGATAACTGGAGGGGTGGGACAATGGCTCCAATGTGGTTGCAATATTAATTGACCTGTCTAAGGCCTTCAAAGGTCTTCCACACAGGCTCATTGTTAAAAAGATGAAAGCCTATAGCATGTATCAGAACTCGATCAGACTATTTAAAAACTACTTCTACAACCAGTTACGTGTTACACTGGGATCATCACATAGTAACTGGGATAAAGTCTGTTAGTACACTGATACTAAACTATTGATCTACAAAATTAAATGCTTTTTTCCAAATTCAGCTACTGCCCCCTTATTTGTCATTTCTGAAGCAAACAAAATTATGTCATAATGGAAAGGGTACAGTATAGGGAAGTAAAATTGGTGTTTGCTGATTTAAATAGCTCAAATCTTCCTACTCTACACATCAGTAGATTAAGATATATTGCAACTGATGTATGTAAGATACTTCACAAGAAAACACCTAATAATGGGTAACCTGGTCACACCAAAAAACTGCAACTTAAATTTTCGGCACCAAAATTAGGCAATAACACCAGTGGTAAAAAGCACAAGTTATCATAAGCTCTTATTTTAATTTGACACAATCTGGGAACAGCCTGCCCAATGAACCGAGAGCAATTCTTGATTTCAAAGAACTCAGCAGGCTGATTCAGACATGGTCAGGACCTCACTGTAAATGTACTTTATGTCATTCTGTTTAGCAGCGAGCATCAATTTAGCTTTAAAGTTACAAATTTCTCTGAGTTTCTTTGGTTTATATACTGCTCAGGGGTCACGCTACCAGGCGATGTGGGCGAAAAAGTCCCCTGAGAAACGTAAACTTCGCCTTCTTCTGTTAGAAAAGCGAAAATGACTTCGCCCTCTAATTTTTCGGACGTAAAATGACTGTAGATTACAACTTTGAGATGCCCCCTCGCTGTAGCCAGTAAGTTCTGTCACTGTTGTAACCCAAGGCCAAATGTATTTACGTGGTGTTGATACCAATCAGCTTACGGCGACAAAGAAATTCTTGCACATTCACATACAAGTTTAATAGTTAACTGACCATTAACCCTTTCCGGGGCAAGATATCACTGCTTGATTTCATGAAGTTGGGCACAATGTGCTATGATGAAAATATACCAAATTCTGTTTCGAAATTTAAACATCAATATGCAAATAGCAATTTGCTTTTAAAAAATATGATCGGTGAAGAGCGTTTTCTAATTTATTTCTTTTTTTAATAAATGGAGATTTTAACGGCCATATTTGCGTATTTTCTGTATAAAATCAGTTTGAAACTGTAAATGAACTTGTAATGGCGGACATTGCTGCGTATACGAAAAATGTATAGAGTAATGAAGCAAATACTATTTAACCAATGCATATCATTATTACCAGTAGGTAGACATATAATACAACCATAAATATGCAGTCCTATTAATGAATTTTTGTAACGAAGCAAGAAAGTGAGTAGTTATATTAAGAAAAGCCCTCTTTCTGAAAATAGATGCACTTGCACTGTGCAATACGAATTCTTGGATTTTCAGTTTGGGGAAAAAGGGTCCAGCTTAGTTATATATCGACTTTAGTGCTTCAGTGTGTTGTCTATGAATAGTTACAGTAATGTTTTATCGGGAACAATGAAATCAGGACGAAGAGTATGGTTTGAAGTCACTTGTGCATTTATTCCTATGAACATTTATTAGGGGTTGTTTCAAAGAATGCTAGAAATCTTTTTGACTGCGATTTTACACAAAACTTGTAGAAAATAAAATAATTAAGTGGTTGTTTATTAAGCTTTTTTACCAACTTGCAGTTACAAGACTCTAATGTTGTTACTGCTATCAGTTAAAATTAATTACAATGTATAGCTTCTGATGTGCTTTTTAAGTCATATGGCCAAAACACACTGCATTTACTTCAGTTCAAACACACATATACTACAAGTATGAATAGAATGGGTATGAATATAAAAAATTTTATACGCGTACAAAATATGTTGATACTAACATATAACATATTTTTCAACTTGAAAATAAGGCATTGCTTAAAACTGTTAAAAGCATACTGAGAAATAGAGCACATCATTACAATAAGATAATGCAGCTATCTCTCTCTCTCTCTCTCTCTCTCTCTCTATATATATATATATATATATATATATATATATATATATATCTATCTCTATATATATATAGATATATATATATATATATATATATATATATATATACATATAATATATATATATATATATATATATATATATCGTGTTTCTTGCTTTGGTCTCACTTCTCCCTGTTTAGCTCCCACTTCTCCTTGCTTAGCTCCCACTTCTCCCTGTTTTGACCAAAAGGAGAAGTCACTTCTCCCTAAAATTTAAGCCTAGCTTGACCCCTGCTGCTCACATAATGCCATTGTAGTTGCTTACTTTTGTAGAATTAATTTATGGTGGGGGGTTAAAGCTTTAATTCTAATATGCCTTTGTGCATACTTTTAACAACCAAACTGTCCTGTTTCATTTTCAAATGTTCTCCTTTCTGTGATGTGTTATATATGTTCATACATTTTTTTAAAGTATATCTGTATACTATTGTCTTTTTTTAAAAAATCCGATATCACTGTTGGCATTGTAATGTTTTGTAGTGTTTTTGATGTATATTGTCTTCTTGTAAATATGCACTATCTGCATACATATCTGCTGAAATTTGAAGTATTTAAGTTATGTTTGCCCAGAGCTAGTGTTCTAATCTCCATGGTGATCAGGGTCATATCACACATATGACCATTAAGCTGCAGTGGGGTGCATGAATGTGCATGATAATAAATGACGCTAGTACAATTTGTTCATTAAGAGAACAGTTATCGTAGTTGAAATTTATATGCAGTTTTAAGATAAGTAATGATATAATGCTTTTTTCTAACTAATGAAAATTTCATTGTAATTATTGTCTAACAGGATGGCTGGAATGGAATCAGAACAATATGCCACTGAAGATATAGTGGAACTAGATCAGGGAAATGGGACTGCTGCAGTTGTCCATCTTCATGGTATAACATTTTTACTGTGTTGCTATTTTTAAAGTTTGCCTATATTATTATGAATTAGAAATAAGGCTATAATGTTGCATAACTTAATTGGTACATGTACAATGAAACCTGCCTTCAGGGGAAACCACCTATCTGCCAACAGTTTTTAAGTCATGTGTTACTGTTTTAGTAGGGTACCTCATATTTTTGTATTATTCCAGTTGTGTGTACTGAGCTGTGAATGCCAGTTAAAATTATAATGTAATGTAATTAGAATTCTGTGTTTGTCAAACATGTATTTGCATGCATCCCTGTTTTGACCTCCACCCCAAAGTTTGAGCATCTATTTTGGTAAATCCATTTGGGTAAACACTGCCACTGGGCAAACGTCAATTTCGCACGTGCTCTGGTTGTTTGATGCCAATTAGTATATAGTTAATCACAGGGTTTTTACTATGGTTTAGAAAGTTTTCAGGACACTTCCTTGGAAAAAGTTGTGAGTCCCAGTCTTAAAAATAGGGAATTCCAGTATTGAGACCTTTTTCTTCTTTGCAGTAATTTAGGGTACTGTGCATGTATTTTTTGTGTCATCATTATAAGTGCCACCAGATTGTCATTGCTCATTTGTTGCTAAGTATTTCTTATTATTATACACAAATGATACTATAGGGATATGACATGTAGAACTCTGATAATTCAGAACAAATTGCGCATACTGAGGATTTAGGTCTTGGGATGTTTATGCATCCAGATTGCAAAATATTCTTACATTTATGTGGATTTCAGTATCCCAGAGAACACTCATTCTAAAGTGCTTTCTAGTTTCCACATAAATGGCTCAGAGGCTGAATCCCTTGAGGGTAAGGATAGACCTGCAGTCAGTGTCAGTTGCATGTATAAATTTCTCTTCAATAAATATATAAATGTATATATTGTGAGGAGTTCAGTAATTTACAAGTTATAATGTAGGACTTAAGTCCCAGGGAATAGGTAGGAACAATCCCCTATGTCAGTGTCAGGCAGTAAGGTATGCTCCTGTGACATGTCTCAGGGGCTCCATTTTGACATGTGACAACACTTTTGTCCTTGGTAACATTTTCAGGCATGGGAAGGAAACAATTCAATAATTAGTTGAAATTTATGTATACTCACCCCATCCCCATTAGCCAGTACTACCTCTGATTACTGACCCAAGTTAAATGTATCTAACTTTAATGGTGTAGGAGGATTTCAAGCATGTTATGCACACACTCACACACAGACACACACACACACAGACACACACACAGACACACACACAGACACACACACACACACACACACACACAGAGCAGTGGAATAGCAACTAACCAAATGACCCTGGCAACTGCAAGGGGATGCAGAAATATTTCCTTTCAAATGACTTTTTCATTGAGAGAAGATCCCAAAATTAAGTGTTGTTGAGGTGGTGCAGAAAGGGAGTGATAATAAACTTCCAAGTCATTTGGTCAAGACCTTGAACTTAAGATATACTTTTATTATGCAAGTATTGTGCCATGTAAGTGTGCACAACAATTATAAAACTTGTGATCCATCTGATTGGGGGTTGGGATTAGGCTGGGACAGGATTGGGGTGTGGCAGGGACACTGTGCTGGGATGTGTATGGCAGGGTCACTATGCAGGGACAGGCTTGGGGTAATACTTGGACATGAGTGAGACTGGATCAATGAAAATAAAATGCAAAAATACCATGTATTCCAGATTTTATAGTAGAGTTCCTTTGTTCTTTTTTCTGACAAAAAATATTTTATCATACATCACACATGATGACATCATTAGACTGCACAAAATTGTTTCATATTTTCAGTTTCATGTATTTAATATAACGTTATAATGTCACCAGGCAAATACATGGAACACCTGGGAAGACCAATCATGCTTTGGAAGCCTCTGAAAAGAGTAGCTGAGTTTATAATGGAAACTCAGTATCCCTTACTATTACCATATATACTCACTTATAAGTCCATTCCAACTGCAAAAAATATATACCCTGGTCTGCTTTTGCATAATGCACCAGCAGATCAGAGTCTGTGTTTGTTCTGATCATTACTCCAAACAAGTTGCACATTATGTGGCAGCAGATCACGGTGTGTGGTTTGCAGTTGTACTTGACTTATAAGCAGGTATATATATAGTAGTAAAAAGACTCCTGCATTTGTATTCATTTAATATGAATTTTGGAAAATTTATTGCAATATTTCAATCTTTCATGCTTTCTGAAAAACAAATAATTATCAGTACGGTGGAGGGCAGGGAGGTTTTATTTTTATCAGTCTGTCAGCCTACATCATTCTGTTTCTTTGTCAGTCCAGAATTTTTTCACTTCATACACTGCTGGGGTATAAATTCATTAAAATCTTGTTACATTTGCTTGTCCATATGATAAGCATATGCAAAATGGGTATAATTGTGCTCTCCATGTGTCCAGTTCATGTGAAATGTGCAAGTAATAAGAGATAAAAGTTGGAGCAGAACGATATTATACAATTTGTAATGGCTTGAAATAGTAGGGGATCTACCAGGAAAGTTTATGTGGTTTCAGATGATGCAATATGTGGCTAAAGTGAAGCCATTGAAGTTAATTGAGTTTATAATTTGCAACCGCATTTCTTTTTTTAGGTGCCACTGTTGTCTCATTGAAGTTCCAAGGTGAAGAGATTTTGTTTTGCAGGTAAAACGGTTGACTGTTAGCTAATTATATATTGAGCCATGTATCTATCAAATCAGTATCAAATTACAGTATGCAATTGGGCAACTCACTAATTATATAATGAGCTATTTGTGAATCAAATCAACTACTGTATGAAATTGGACAGCACACTAATTATATAATGAGTTATGTGTAAAATCAAATAAATATCAACTTCTGTATGAAATTGGACAGCTCACTAATTATATAATGTTTCATGTTTGGATCAGTTAACTAGTGTATGAAATTTGACAGATCACCAGTTATATAATGAGTGGTGTTTGAATCAGATCAGCTACTGTATGAAAATGGATGGCTTACTGATTGTATAATGAATGGTGTTTGAATCAAATCAACTACTGTTACAGTATGAAATTGGATGGCTCACTAATTATAATGAGCCATGTGTAAATCAAATCAACTACTGTATGCAGATCTACTGCTAGAACTTTTTTATGTTTTATAGCCAACTATAAAAATGTGGTTACAATAATTCTGATTTTTATTAAACACAGGGGACCATCTTATTTGTTACAGCACTAGTACCAATAACTGATATAAAAAATTTTTTTATTAGCATTGTTAACGTGAAGGAATTGTTATAGACATACAGTCCTCATCACCCAAAAGTTTTCATCAGTTTTTGCCTTAAGAACACCCAGATCTCATAAATACCATCAATCCTCAGATATAAGTTGTGTTCAACTGCAACCAACATAAACTCTGATCTATCACATAATGCATTGGTAGGTCAGAGTCTGTGTTGTTTGTTATGCAGATCACTCTTAACAAACTGCAAAAACTCAGATCTGCTGGCACATTATGTGATGGCAGATCTGGTTCTATGCAGTTTGAAGTTGGATCTGAATTATATGTGAGTATATACAATAATTCAGTAGAACTTTGAAAAATTCAAGCACTGATGGTCTCAATTTTTTATTTTAATATTTGGGTTTTTCGAGCTTTTGCAGGCAAGAGATTAATTAATTATACAATGACTGAGAAGCTTAATTGAAGTAATGGTGTGTATTGGAGTGCTTTGTGTTCAGCTATCTAAGTTTTGATGTATAAAATTAAATACCACCTTTGACCTTTATTCACCAAACATGATGAATGAGTAACATTTACTCATAACATTTGTTGATATTTCTTCTTCTTACTTTCAGCAAGAAAGCTATATTTGACAACAAGAAAGCAATTAGGGGAGGAATACCTCTTGTGTTTCGTGAGTAGAAATAGTACTAGAGTGTGTTTAAGTCAGCGATTTCTTTTGCAGACTTTACCTGCAAAAAATGTGTCAGTACAAACCTATGTCTAATCATATATCCATTTTGCTATGGCATGTCTAAAACTGTTACATTGAAAGGTACAATATATTTCATTAGCTTATCTGGCTGCAGGGCCAAATAATCTTTAGGAATGGTCCTCCACATGACATGGTAACTTTGTCCATTATCTGCTCACAGTAGCTATTTGCAACTTTTTCTCAAAAACTTACCTGACAGATCTACACATTATTTTACAGAGATCATTCTTGCAAATGATTGGCCATCAAATATGGCCACTGTTACTAAAAATAGAAACATCTTTAAATGAAACGACTTATCAGAATTTCAACAAGCTGGACAGAAAATATCCTGGCAAAAATGGCTTTCAGAATTGTTCAAATGTTGTTCCTCAAATATGACTATCCTTGTCAGAAATAGAAAAAAAACTTTAAATGACTTCTCAAAATGTGTTTAAAAGTATTGGATCAAATTTAAGAGAAATTATTTAGACCTGAAGGCCTTAAAAATTTGCAGAAACTATACCAATTCTCCATCAAACAGGGCATTATGAACAAATTTCTGGATTAGGAGTCCAGGGTTCATATTAAAACAGCTCTTCAAATTGAGTGCATTCAAACTCAAAACTGTCTTTGTCAGAAGTCTTATATTTGTAAATTGTTACAGAATAACTATACACAACTAAAAGGTATCTGTCTCTAAATTTATTGTTACTCAGAAAGCTCTTGTATTTTAGTTGGTAAATATGAGTTTAAGTGTGTACTCAAAATGATGAGGTAAAGGAATCAGGCCCTGGACTCTCAACTCCCACACATTCCTTGACATTTTCAGTCTTAAAGACAATTTTAAATGTTTATATTCATATTAAAACAACAGTTTTTTTTCTAACACATTGAATGTAGAATTCACCATTTTTTAATAAATTTCCTGGCAGATTATTAATCTGAGTTTTCCTTTCAGTTGTTATTCACAAAAGTTAACTCCCTTACTAAGATTAAAGTACATCTTTTTCAGAGAAATCTCAGCAGAGGATTTGTTTTTAAACAGTATGCAGAAGATACATTTATCTGCACAACTTTTGTATACCCCCAAAAATTAACATGTAAATAAAAGTATAATCTGAGGTAATTGTGCTTCATAGTTCTACTGGTCATACACTAGAAGAGCTTTTGGGATGGCCTGTCATCCATCGTCCATCTGTTAACACAAAGTTTTTATCTCTGCTCTTCCTAAATTACTTTGCAGATTGTCATGAAACTTTACGCACTTATTCGTCTCAGGGTTTAGTTGATCCTACATGAAACGGGTGCTGCATGAACAGTCATTATGGCTGCAATAATGGCCATCTTGAAATTCTTGTTATTACTACTCTTCCTGAATGGATGGTCATATCAACATAGGGTTTTCACAAAAAGACTTTTTATGATGTCTAGCTAGTCTTAAATAAAAATGGTGCCATACTGATTTTCAATATGACCACTATGGGATCCTTCTTAAAAATTTTGTTATTGCTATTTCTCCTGAAGGGAAGTCATATTGATATGGGGTCGTAACCAAAGGATTTCTTATGATGTCTAGTTGGTCCTAAATTGAAAATGGTGCTGATCTGACACCTAATATGGCCACCATAGCAGCTGTTTTAAAAATCTTGTTTTACTATTAGTCCAGAATGGAAAATCATTTCCTCATGGAGTTTTCACAAGAAGACATCTTATCATGTCTAGTTGATCCTAAGTACTAATGATACTACTCTGACAAACAATATATCTACCATGTCAGTCATCATAAAAATCTTGTTATTGACGATAAATGGAAAGTCATTACAACATTTCCTCAGCAGACTTCATATGATATCTAGTTGATCCTACTAAAGTAAAAATGGTGCTGATTTGACACCCAGTATGGCTGCCATGACAGCCATCTTGAAAATCTCATTATTGCTTTTCCTCCAGAGTTGATAGTCATAGGGTAATAGGGTTTTCACAAAAGACTTCTTATAATATCTCATTGGTCCTGAATGCAAACTTTGCCAATGTTATATCAAATATGACTGTCATGCTGGTCATCTTGACAATTTTGTTATCATTACTTCAGAATGGATGATCATATTTGCATGTGGTTTGCACCAACATTCTTCTAAGGATGTCTAGTTTGATCTAAATTAAAATGGTGCTGATCTTATATCCAATAGGCCTGCTACAGCAGCTAATTTGAAAATATCACTAAGGAAAATCAGAGATGATTTCAACACTCAGCAGTTAAAGAGGAGAAGTAGTCTTATCTTGAATTCCTGAAAATTCTTTTTGGACAGTAGATCATCACACCCTTTGTGTTACTCTTGTTTAATATGGTAATGCTTAACTACAATAAAATATTATAATGGAAACTTAAAGGTCAAATGTGGTTAAATATTAATAAGCAAAGTTGCTTTAAAATATCATAGTATCTTATTATCCAGTTGGTCATTTGGTTTAGTAAACATAGTACTTTAATTAGGATTTAATTAGCAACCCTGAGTAGAGAACTCAGATGAGTTTTAGTAAAGACTATTAGAGTTAACATTCTTAGCTATATGGCATTGGTACCACTTTTCATATAGCAATTATCACTGCTTATTTCAATTGGTAATGTCTCCTAATGTAAGCTTACTTTCAGGACATCACTTTTAAATAGAAAACTACAATTTTACAAGCTTTTAAATCTGGTTACTCAGTGGATTTTACCTTTTACTTGGAGTCAAAAAGGCAAAGCAAAAGGTCATGGTGACTGAAGGGTACAGAGAAAGTTTCCACAAAAATGTTCCCTGAACTAACTTTGTGGATGGCTTGCACTTAGGGTAATAGAGAAACTTATTGATTCTGGGATCTAGAAGTCAGAGGTCATGGTCATAGTAAGTCTAATAAGAAAATGATGGTTTTTGCAGTTAGTAAACCTCAAGACTGCATACCTTGACCTTAGATCCAGGTCATTGAGACATTGTCATCAATAATCTCCAGAGTTCAGCCATGCTTTCATTGTGTCTACATAAAAGACTATACAACATGGGGTGGTTGTATAATGTGTCATTCATAGTGCACATGTTTTACACATATTTATATCTTTATGGACCTTAGAAAATACCTGTTGGCAAAATTTTAACAAAAAAGTACACATATTTGACAAATGAAATTTGGTATGCATATTTTTATGGATAAATAGATGGTCTGATCAGATATTCATGCCATTGTAGCATTTTATCCGATGTTTCTGGTTTTTGCTTTCTTGGGGTTTAGATATTTTTGGGTCAGCAGTGGGGGCATATATGTTTTACAAACACAAATCTAGTTTAAATGGAGACTGTTTACCCAGAATGACCTCTAACCTTTGGAGGTTTTTGATGCATAGATGGCAAAAAGCAAAGTGTCAGTTCAGGTATTAGAAGTTGTCTCCACTTAAAGTTGATATTCACCTACAGGCAGCTAAGGGACCAGAAGATCACATCAGATGATTTTTCTTGGTCAAGTGGAATGTAGTCAGGGATGGCGTTATGGATGAGAGATTGAGATGTGCCATACAGTTGAGACCTTGAATTCAACATATCTTGAACACACACACACACACACACACACACGCACGCACGCACACACGCACACACACACACACACACACACACATTATCGTAAAACCTACAAAACGGAGACATGATTTTTACCATCAAAACGGGGACATTTTTATTTTAACAAATTATGAGTGATAAAGATCTATTTTACTATGCATTTGATATATACATGTCATTTCTAATTGATTTGTGGTTGATTTCCAAGAAACACTGTATGAGAATCTTTACCATCAGAACGGGGACACACACATATACAGTTAGAAATTATACAATCAAATAGGGGACATTCAATAAGTATGTATTTTGATTCTAAATAGAAATCAGTTCAATTTAAATACTGCAGTAATCTCACCCCATGCACATAGTTCCCATCCATATTAACAAACTAAATTAAAATTATCATGTTGAATTTTTATAGAATGTTTGTTGTATATATCAGTAAAAATGTACGTCCAGGAGTTTGAAGAAGTTAAATTGTCAGAGTTGTGTGAAAATACAGAGAATGTGTTCCTTTTTCTAAAATGAAATAATCAAAGATCTGCGTGCCAATCTTCAGTTAAAATAATTTTATTGGCAAGACTACGGTTTAGAATTTAAAATGTCCCACAAAATAACACATTTTTAACTTTGGTTTACAAAAATTTGCCACTTTAGTGCAATCTCTTTCATTAATAAACCAATGCATGATAAGATCTCTTCTATATCAAACACACCAAAAATTTATTTTGTATGATGGCATGGTTTAGTTTTAGTGAGCTCATGTCAGAGCCGCATAAGTGTTCCTGGAGCCAAATAGTCCCTATTAAAATCTAATTGTGTGGATTGATTGTGTGACTCCATGTGCAGTATTCATGATAGAGACTGGTCAATCGTACAGTGGAATGATTGAGAAGGGACTGTCCTGTTATCTGAAGACACCTTTTATTCTTACTGTGATGGTAAATATGGTGTAGAGTTACAGGAGAAATGAGGCTTAAAATCATGATTTGACTGACTTAAGGTAGTGTAGGAAAAACAGATCCCGGTATTTGGTGTTTGAGTTGTGATTTGTATTTTATGGTAGTTAAGTACCGGCATTACGTTACGGAAATGTAATGAGAAACAATGCAGTTGTGACATAGGCAGGCAATTGTGAAGTTGTGATGTAAATGTGTAGTTGTGATATTGGTGGTCATGCAGTAATTAGAAGAAAATTATTATAGTTGGTTTCATTTGTTCACTAAAGAGACCTCTTGCATGTAACATTATTAATGTTCTGCCTTTCGCTTAGTGAAGTCAGTTGTGAATTTAATGTTGCGTATTTGTGGTTATTGATTGATTAGAGAAAAATTTACGACTGTTATCATTGGGTCCTTAGAAATAGCGGAAAACAAGGGACTTATGGCCAGAAAGAAATGAAGCTAGCAAGAAGGAAGAAAGATAGACAGAAGTAATGAAGGAGAGAGAGAGAGAGAAAGAGAGAGAGAGAGAGAGAGAGAGAGAGAATATTAAGAGGTACTGACAAAACGAGGAAAGAATGAGAAATATTTGATAATTTACCTCTGAGTCAAGCAAAATTTATCTGATTGTTTTGTTTCACATCATTTATACTTCAGCCAGAATGCACATTTATGATACATCGAGAAACACTAAATATGAGTATGAAAACTTGTATTTTCAGCATCGTGACTGGTGCCATGTACAAGTACTTACAAAAGTTCTTTTTATTTCCTATTGGCTCAAGCTTAACTTGTTGGATTTAACTCTTGCGGTTAAATGGAGGAAATAAATGATGTTATGTTTTGGTTACCATGTAGACTGTTCGTTATTATGCTTCTAACCACATTTGAATGAACTAAAATATATGTTGATATTTTCCAGTGTATTTCTTATCCAAATGTGCATGGCTCAGATTTAAATAGGAGATAACATATACAAGCACAGATGAATTGCTAGAACCTCTTGCCCATCATAAAAGCCGTGCATAATATCTGCATGAAACCTTTTATTCAGTTTCTTGTGTTCCCGATCTAATTTGGCAAAATGTGTTATGAACGTTGGACTACCCATTAATAAACATGTGTATCGATATTGCACTGTGTTAAAATAGAAAATATATCATATATATTTGTCTATCTTTACATAAATGATTCAAATCCTGTTAGCTCTTCTTGACGCCATCTTCGGTGAGTAATTCGGAAGCAAAGTGCACAAGCCAACAGCAAAACAGTGTGAATTTTTACCACATAAACAGGGATGAGGTTTTGAGTCAAGTGGGACGTGTGTATTGATGTGAAAAAATACCAACAAAATGGGGATATTCTCAGATACGCTTAATTTAAGGTTTGTATCATTAAATAAGGCCTTGGCATTCCATTTAAGCCGACATTACAAAACGGGGATATCCCTGTTTCAAGGTGTGTCCCCAGTCTGTTGGTGTGTATTCACACTGATGTCCCTGTTTCGTGCCTTTTACACACACACACAAAACCTACAAAACTGGGTCAAAATTTATATGAATGTTTTGTTTTACATTATTTGTATTTCAGCAAGCTTTGCACATTTAAGTTACATCGAAGTTTTGAGTCAAGTGGGACATGTGTATTGGCGTGTATAGCATGATGTGAAAAAATACCAACCAAATCGGACATGCTTATCTGCACTTATTTCAAGGTTTCTACCACTAAGTAAGATCGTGATAGTCCATTTTAGCCGATATTACAAAATGGGGACATCACTGTTTCGAGGTGTGTCCCCAGTCTGTTGGTGTGTCCCTGTTTCATGCCTTTTACAAATGCACACACACACATGGAAGTTTTTGCATTTTTTATCTCTGATATATTGACTTGTGTTTCCAGCTCAGTTTGGGCCATGGAGTCTGGGTCCTCAGCATGGCTTTGCAAGGATTAGAAGATGGAAGCTTGTGTCTACCCCAATGCAGGTATGTTGAACATTAATACTGTATATATTCATTTATAAGTCAAGTCAAACTGCAGGCTTCACAGATCCAGATATGCCATTGCATGATGCACCAACATATCCAGGTTTCTGTTGTTTGTTAGGAGTAATCGGCACCACAAACAAAACCGACCCTAATCTGCCAGCACATTATGCAATGAGAGATCAAGGTCTGTGTTGTTTGCAGTTGGGCTTGACTTATAAGCAGGTATAAATGGTATAAATGGTATATCAAGTCATTCACAACTATTAATTCTGATGTTACATTTTATGAAATCATTGACAAAAAAGCTAATCACGTCTCTATTATTTGTGTGTAAATAAAGTAAAGGACAGTTAGAATATAATTTGCTGAACTTCTTAATATTAGTCTGGAAGTGACGAAATGTGGACAAGGGAATTTAACAAGATATCAAGAAGTTACATTTTATTTCTTCTTTTAGGACTCCAGAGGCAATATTACTGCTGTTTTTAGTCTTGAAGATGACAAAAGAACAAGAGAGTTATGGGATAAAAAGTATGGAACCAATTAATTTTATTCTTTGTTTCATAAAATTTCTGAAATTAGTAATTGAGTCAGTAATATCAAAGGAAATAGAATCAGAAAAAATCTGATTTTTTGCTTTAGATCTGCAAGACTTACTTTGGTGGTAGATTGACAGTTGTAGTACCACCTCATTATAACACTTTTCATTGGAGCCAAAGAATATGTATCTTATAGTGAGACCACCTTGTCATCAAGTTTATGATAAATGTACTTTTACTATCACTTAATTGAATGGAATCCATGACCATATCTGCCTTGTAACAGGAGCCATGTTGTAATAATGACCTAGAATGCCATATTATGCAAGAAACAAGTGATGAGTACAGTGGCATATCCACTTCATTTTATTGTTGCCTTGGGGTGGATGCTCTATTCTAAATTTGATCCAAAAATAAGGGATAGAAAACTTCATTATTATTATTATTATTTTCATTATTAGACTTTTAAATATTAGTATGTCATTTTCAGTTTGCTGTTCTCCAGTTAGTTTGTTATTCAGTGGGGCTTAAAACAAATGACTCGTTAAGTTGTATTATATTGTGACCAGTTTGGGTAGAATTTTATTTTCTTCAAATTATTGAATTCAAGTGATTATTTTCCCAGGAAATACAGAAGTGCTCTGACAAATTCTTGGATAAAGACATTTGTTGGAATTTATACTGAATTCAAAACTGGAATAATATTTTCTGTGATTCAACAAGAGACTGTTGACACAGCAGCACTTCTTGACCACAACAGACATCATCACCTTCAATTTCGGATTTCATCGGGATTCAGACTCATTTTTATTCAGAAGTTTTTATTATTAGGAATTCTATTTTTTAATTCTTGGATTACTTTTGGATTTAATTTGTAAAACCATAAGTTCTTTTTTCTTAATTTTACACTTTGTATTCTAGGGAAATAAATTATTTGTTAAATTTTACAAAGCTTGTTGTCTGCATTCTTTTCTGTTACTTATTTTAAGAGCATAGACTTGTAACAGTACCTTTACAATAATATTGCCCATGATCATGTGACTTTGAACTGGCTTAAGCCCTGTTGTTAATTTGACCCTTTGATCTTGTCTGCGAGGTTGGCTGGTTTCATTAAAGTTTGTTGAGGTGGATTATACTCATGTGTGAGCAGAAGTAATCCCCAAAGGATTAAAGACATTAATTGATTATGGTTTGGTTACTAAAGAGCTTGATCAGTATAAAATAATAAATAATACATATTACTTTGATTCTCACCGCAAGGTATGTTCTGATTTGGTGCTTAAAGCTGTCAAGATGCATTAGAGTCAATACTATGTATAATCAAAACTAATGTGGACAAGGTTAAAGATGTTAATTGATTATGGTTGGATCATTCAAAAGCTTGAGAGACATAAATTGGGTAGGTTTGACTTTAAAGTTTGTCGAGATGTCTAAGCATGCCAATGCCAGAACATCAAAATCCAAGCAACCATGATATCACACAAAACTCTAATGATGCATGGAAAGGGGAATCTCAGTGGTTGCGATCAAGTTAAAGGGACAGGAATGCACATTCTGCTCTTCCTGTAAAGCTGATTTTATAGTCATTAATGGTGGCAAGTTTGACATTGTGCATCATGCAGAAACCCTATCTCATAAAAGCATATTAACCATGACAACAAGTATACCATCACTGAAATCTAAGTTTGCAGAATCTGCATCAAATGTGGATAAAGTTACACATGCCAAGACACTATTTGCCAGCCTTATAGACAAACACATAATCTCCCATTTCTGATAGATCATTTTTAAGATCTTGTAAAAATAATGTGAATTTCCTTGACTGATAAGTTGTTCAAACAAAAGCTAATCACATAGTGACTGTTTTGTTGTTCATAAGAAATCACAATCTTAAGAGGGGTCAAGCTAGACTGGAATTTTAGGGAGAAGTGACTTCTCCTTTTGAATAGAACAGGGAGAAGTGAGAGCTGAACAGGGAGGAGTGGGAGCAAAGGAAGACACACAATATTTTATATATATATATATATATATATATATATATATATATATATATATATATATATATATATATATGTATATATATATGCGTGTTGTTTTCATTCTTTTATTTGAATTATGCCCTCTATTTCCCAGTATGCATATTTGCATTAACATTGGTTTTAAGCAATAATTTATTTTCAAGCCAAAAATTTTCAGAGTTCTACATCATACACATTTGGTTTAAAAGTATCATATTCATATGCAGTGTATTTTGGCAATATGGCTTAAAAAGAGAATAAATGAAGCTCTACATTCTAATGAGTTTTAACTGAGTAACTAGAATACAGTATTGTAATTGCAAGTTAATGCAAATGCTTAAATAATCAACTACCTTTAATCAAGAATTTTTCTTTTTAATTTCTAAAATTTCACTATAAAAAGGCAGTTGAAAAGATTTCTAAACTTGTTTGAAACAAACCCTGTGTCATGTACATGAGAGCAAATGCACACATCTTTCAGATCATACTGTTTGTCCCAATTTCTTTCTTGCCGATAAAACTTTACCTTAACTGTTCATAGATAATACACTGAAGCATTAAAATCAGTATATAATAATAATAATAATAATAATAATAATGAGGACTTTGTATAGTGCCTAATCTTTAGAAGCTCTAAGCGCTTTACAACATTTGACAACTCTTAAAAAACATATATAATGATATGATTACAAAAATAAAAACAAACACCATGAAATTAGAAATATTAATGAACGAACCCTTTTTTCAACCAAATCGACACAGCCAACATGCAAATACATTTATTTTTAGAGAAAGGAGTTTTCTTAATGTAACTACTCTAAATCTTCAATAACAGAATATTTAGACTCTGCTTTCAATGAATTGTATATTTTCAAGAATATATTTGCCAAATGGTTTACAAAAAGAGACAATCTAATAAAAGGGTACTTCCCAGATTCAGCGATGTCCGACATTATTTTCCATGACAGGATCACTTACAGTTCCAAACTTATTCTTATGAAGAAAATAATGAATGCACGGCAGTTAAAATATTCATGTTACCAATTCTATTCTTAAAACAAATTGCTTTTTACATAAGTTTAAGTTTCAAAACACAAGTTTGTATGTTTTTATCATCAAAGGATAACCTGCAGAAATCAGGCAAATAATAGTTGCTAACTTACTCCGGAAAGGATGAATGGTCAATCAGCTATGAAAACACATGCCAGTGAATGTGCAAGAGTTTGTTTATTGGTGCAATTGATATCAACACCAACTATTTGATGGCTTGAAGCCTACGTTTCACCTTGAGTTAAAACATAACACTGGAACTAACTTGGACAAGGCAAGGGAACATCTCAAAAAGGATGGTCATTCAGTGTTCCTCTAAAACATCACAGAGTGAAGTCGTTTTCACTTTCTTAGCAGAAGAAGGCGAAGTTTACAATATTTAGGTGACTTTGTCGCCCACTTCACCTGATAGCATGACCCCTGGTATAATAATAATGATTTATTGTATAAACTCACTGTGACCATCTGCAGGACATGACCAGTAAATTAAGCAGCTGAATATACAGATTGAACATTCAGTCACATAGATGTTTCCAGAATGTGTTTAGTCTCAAGCATTGGAGAAAAGTTGATGTGAAAATTAGACAAATGTAATAAAATGTTGCCAGCTTTACCATAAAGTTTAAAAATTACATAATGTATGCAATTAAATTTTGTATTGTATTCTCCAACAGGTTTAAGCTAGTGTATACAGTATGCTTGTGGAAGACATCACTGGAGCTTAATCTGAAGGTGCTGAACAGGGGTGAGATGTCTTGATTTATAAATTAATAAACTGGAACCCGTCTGTAATGGACAACAAAGAGACTAGATATTTTGTTCTTTATGGACAGGGATCACCTTTATGGACATGGGTCATTAATGTTGCCCTTTATGGATACAGAGTTGTTAATGTTTTCATTTATATATAAGGGTTATTAATATTCACAGGGTATCATTGATGTTTTCCTTTAGGGACAAGCATCATTATTGTTATCATTTATTAAATAACTGTAATTTATGTTGCCTTTTATAGGCAAAACGTCATTAATGTTGTCTTTTAAGCCAAGAAGTCATTACTGCTGTCCTTTATGGACCTGGCAGTCATTAATGTTCTCATTTATGAATAAGGGGTCATTACTGTTGTCATTTATTGACAGGGTTAATAATGATGTCATTTATGGACATGGGTTCATTAATGTTGTCCTTTATGGAAGGGTAATTACTTTTGTCATTTATTGACAGGTAATGTTTTATGGACAAGTGGTCTGTTGGTTGTTCTTTAAGGACAAGGGGTAGTTAATGTCCACTATGTACAGGTATTCTTTATGTGTGTGTCTTCTGTGGCAGGTTTCAGTAGATACAACTTGCACAACTAGGCAGGTTGTTCACCAACAATTTGGCAATTTTCAGATTGTTCAGGTTTTTGAAGTCGCAAACAGATTGATGGCTTCAGGTTCTTTCTAATGCTTGTAGCTCAGTAACTTCTTGCCTGATTCACATCACATTTGTGATAAATAATCCTTTTATATACAGTCCCTGCTGGCAGTACCACTCCTGCCTCTGGGTGGGCATGGGGTCAAGAATGACATTTGGCATATATTTCAGACCCTGCATCAGAATGAAGGAGCCCTGTAGTAATCCACTTTTCCATCAAACCATCTGTTTACACTTCTTGTATGTTAGGGGACCAGTATATAATATATTCTGATGCAATTTGTTTTTAACATTGCCTGATAGACCTAGACCTTTCTGGATTTTATTATGGCAACTCCATTTTTTGCTCACCTGGTCATAAGACCAAATGAGCTTATGGTGTGACTCTTCATCTGCTGTGCATTGTTCATCTGACATCCTTCAGTAATTCCTATTTTCAACTATCACAAACTGCCAGACCAGTTTCAACCAAATTTGGCACAAAGGAACCTGACATAAAGGTCTTTCAGTTTTGTACAAATAATGCTGATTCACCATCAAATATGGCCACTGTTACTAAAAATAGAAAACCTTTAAACAACTTCAAGGCATCGTCAGATATTGCCATTGTGGCATGGAGTTTTCACTAATACACTTTTTATGAAGTTTGCTTGGTTCAAAATTGGTGCCCTGCAGATGTCCAGTATGGCCACCATGGTTGCCATTTTGAAAATCTTTTCACTCCTTATCTTATTGAATGGTCATATTGACATAGAGTTTTCACTAAATAAATTTTTATGAAGTCTAGTCGGTTCTAAATGAAAATAGTGCCAGTGTAACCTTCCTTATGGCTGCCATTGTGGCCATTTTAAAATCTTGTCATTGCCATTCTTCCTGAACATACAGTTATATCAGCAAATCACCAAATGACTTCTTATAACATAGTTATATCTAAATGAAAATGGTGATGATTAGACTTCATATATGTCCACCATAGTCGCCATCTTGAAAATCTTTTTATAGTTACAGTGGTCCCTCTCTTAGACGGCCACCCCTTCTGCACCAGGAAAGTGGCCATATAAGACAAGTGGCCTTTCCAGAGGGGGACTATATGAGATCTATGTGATCTATATGTATGTGTATATAGTAAGAAATCTACATATAACTTAAAGCAGATAATATCTTCATTTAAAAGTAGCATTAATTATTAAAATGTTCTTCTTGTCTTAAAAACAGAGTTATTTCAAGTAACATAAATTAATAGTTCTTATTCTTAAGCGTGAAATGTGAGTTGGGTATTGCTGGCATGCACCTTGCAAAACCATTCAAAAATGTTATTCAAATCTTGGTACATACATTGTTTCATATTTAAAATAATTCTCTTTCCATTTACTCCATTTTCCCATTTCTACAGAATATTCTTCTTATCTGTTATGATGTTGTTTGTTTATGTCTTCTGAAAATAAAATTTATCATCAAGTGAACTCTCCCCATTGTTGTCAAGTCAAATAACTTTTACTTTTCCTTCTGGGGTATTATTTATCCATTTAGGTGATGATGTGTTAAAGTTTTGTAACAATTTATTCATATGTTGCTAATTGTACAGTACTGCAATTTAATTATGCAGATGAAACTTGTGTAAACTAAATTTCTCATTTATCAAGGATGTGATACATGTACTATCATGTGATTTTACGGTCTTTGTTTGGTACCTAGTTTTGTTCAAGGTTAATTTCTGTGTGTGTGTGTTAATCCATTAAAGCTATTTTTAACCTATGCTGCCCATGTTATGATCTTGACAATTATTTCTAGTCGTAACCATAAAAAAGAAACAAAAAACAACAAAAAAACACTGTGTGAAGTCCAAAACTCTATCAAAACATTGCTGACCCCATTTCGTTTAGACATTGGCATTATTAATACTAACCTTAGTCGTACATTTACTTTAGCGATCACTTCTTTGAGTAATGAAAACATGACATCCGGAAACAGACATCAGGAATAATAATCAGATTACATGTACTTACCTTACCGTTTGAATTAAATATTGGTTCTGGACACAATAATAAAATGTGGCTGCTTCTGTGGGGTAAATTTTACATTTCTGCACTAATATGTTGTCTGCTGGTTGCGTTAGAGGGGTGGCCTTTTTTGAAGGATACTTTTGAACACAAACTTGTCGGTGCCAGAGGATTCTGGCCATAAAAAGTGAGTGGCTGTTGATGAGGACCACTGTACTTGACCAACATATTGACACTTTTTTTAAGGAGTTGTGAAAACCAGACCTAATCCACCTTGGGGTCAAGCCAGACCTAATCCACCTTGGGGTCAAGACAAAGGTCGTTACTTACATTTTTGTACTTCATTGAATCAATGAACACAGTGACTTGTACAGCACATACAAGTGAATTTTTACCAGACTTTGTGTTTTGTATTTTGTTGTGTTCCTGTGAACAATTTGATAGTCAGCTCCTCAACATTGATGTTAAGATCAAAGGTCTCAGTGTTAAATACCACTTAGGCAGCTCACAAATATTGCAAATTAATAGTTGCTTACTGTTACAATTTAATTAAGAACCCTCTTTCTGGTTCATTAGATGATTTTTTTTCTGTACTTATTTACATTATAAGAATTGAAATTTCTGAAAATAGTTTTACTTTTCAGATGAGTCCAGTTTTGAATTTACGACATTGATGCATACATACTTCACAACACCAGATGTTACCAAGACAAGTGTGATTGGTTTGAAAGATCTCCAATTCATTGATAAAGTACATAGATTTTATATTACAGTACATCATGCAGCAGAGTAAACAACCTCATAGCTCTGCATATGCTATTATGCTCAAGGATAGAACAGACTAGCATTTATCTGCTATAAGTTCATGTATATGGTTATATTTAAGACACACCTTAAGTACATAGGTTACCATTTTCTATTCTTAATGTAATAACTTCTAAATCCTTGATTTAATATGACTAAACATCATTTGACTTCTTGATAGTCTCAGTGAGTTTTACATTGGTAATCTCCTGCCATTTTCATAGTCACAGACTGGTTCATTAATTCTTACTCACTTCATAATAAAATTCTTGTTTCAGGTATAACTATATATATATATATATATATGTGTGTGTGTGTGTGTGTGTGTGTGTGTGTGTGTCTAAGAAGAAGACACTGCAAAATCGGCAAACATTCTAAAACCTCATAGAGCTACTGAACAATTTTTTGAAGAACTAAACTTAGCATTTATGAGTTTTCCATTGTGTTTAAAATGGTAGCCGATTTGATGTCTTATTTATTACTCGAACATTACCATATGAGTGGAATTATTGCAGAAAAATACCAGTATTGGCCTATCTCGAGCATTCGTTACTCTCTGTGCAGAAGTAATGCCAGATTGTAATATAGACCCTGAAACTTAAACTTTTACAAACGAAACAAAAAAAGAGAATGCATAGCAAATGAAGGTTGAATACCAGTGGAATGTTAAATAATTCCAAGTGAAATAATGTATTTTGAAGAAAACTGTCCCAATGCAAAATGCAGAATCATGAATAATAAACAAATGGAATGCATTGGAAATGGATTTGAAAATTGAATATTTTTAAGTCACTACTAAATTTCCAGTCAAAAGCCCTTTCATTTGTTAATCTCTGACCAGCCTCTTTACACTGACAGATTTTCAGCTATTACAAGTCAAGATATTGTTCTAGTCACTACAGACAGAAACACCTACCATTGATTAGCTGACATCATAATGGGTGGTTATATCTGTACATTTTTAAGAAATAAAATTTGCTGACAAATAATCTACAGCTTTATTTTTTAATTTATTGCAGTTGTGGTTATATTTTTATTTATTTTAAAATTAGTGGTCTTTTCCATTTTATGCATGTGCTATTTTATTAAAGTACATTTTTAAGAAGACATGATGCAGAGTAACAGTTCTTCCCCTATCACGCTCTCAGAAATGAAAAACCTGATTTTGGTAAATGCATTTCTGTTTAATTCCAAAAACTGAAAACAAAAGAAAATCACAGGCTCATAAAAACATTTCTGAGATCATATGAAATGATACCTGAAATTTAAAAATGAGTGGAAAGTAAACTGAATGTAAAATAAATTTCAAATGCATTTCAAATGATATACCAATTTGAAGTTACCTGTTTCAGGGTCTGTACCTTAAATAAAACTATCAAAAACAGAAATGCACAACAGGATAAAGATCTATGAAGAAAATTTTCCTACTGTCTGATTTCACAATGCCTTACTAAAATGTCTATTGAAACCTGAGTATAGCATGACCTCTCACATAACAAGTATAGTCATGTACCCCGTTTTCAAAAATAAATGTTGTTTTCATAGTAAACCTACTTCAGTATAAGGTAAACACATTTAAGAGTTCCAACAGTGTCATGTGGGGCCATTTCAATTTTCAATACACTTCCAGGAGCAGAAGATAAATCCATGTCCTTTTATAGAAGCCCAAAACTTGTAAAGAGACTTGTCAGAATTGTAGCTTGATAGCTTCATGAACAGATGATTTTTTTAAATACAGCAATTCCTCACTCAGAGGTACATTACTGTAATACAGTCGCTGATATTATATGGACATTTTCATATTTAGTTGTTTTCTAATTGCATGATGAATGGTAACTGGTTCTGCATCTAAAAATGAATTTCAGCAAATGTCCTGAAACTGGGGAAAGAGAACTCCCTTTATATGGACTCCAATAATTTTTTACCTGTCTTTCCACTGTTAGAGCACACAATATGCATCCCATTCACCCACGAAAGATTAAATTTTTGGCATCTGAGCAAAGTGACTAGAACTTGATTTAGCCCAGCAGAAGTGACCTCCCTTGAATAATCACTTTTTACTGTCTTCTTTGTTATAACTTACAATCATAACTTGTTTTGTCATGATAATTTTTACAAATAAACCTTAAGTAAATGTTAAAGACAAATTACTGAAATAGTTCCTGTATGGTAACCAGCTAGAAATTTGGTGTCTGTAACCTTGTAAGGAAAAAACATTGGACAACATGATGGCAGTTTTAACATTACAAGGACATGACCCTTTCAGAAAAAGTTGAAAGAATGCTGTTTATGATAATAGGGAAAAGAATAATATGAAATTATTAAAGCTCTTGTAAAATAAAAACCTCTTTTTGTCCATTAGTGAAGCCATTTGTATTCATAATTTCTCAGTGCAACACCAGGTACCATTCAGAATGCCATTTGAGACCAATTAATGTGAATATTTGTGGTCCAATTTTAATGTGGTTTGGGATACAACCAAATCATTATTGCAAAGCCTTGTTCATGATTTTCACCAAAATAAGGTAACCATATCGATAACACTGGAGCGTTTTATGGCTGTCTGAACAGTGTTACGTTGTAAGACCACCATTTGTAATAAACTCAGAGGGTTGAGAGGCAATTTATAGACATAGGCTTTGGTTTGGTAGAACATAAATCTGGCAGTGTTACATACTGTGTAATGGTATCAAAGATATTTTCATGTGGTCTGTAATTTCTGTGAAAGTGAAGATTTTAGAAATATGAAAATTTCTGCACAGCAGTATCATGGTCTTAATTCTCGGGTAATTATATAGTTATCTAAGGAATATAAAGTAGCAGGTGTTTGTTAAGTAAAACCAACTTAAATGCACTTCTTTGTAAATAGCCTTAATTTGCCATAGGTCTAACAGTTGATGGCTGCAGTTAACTAGACCCCTCCAATGGCCTAAATGGC
Source organism: Megalonaias nervosa (assembly GCA_016617855.1). Taxonomy (NCBI): domain Eukaryota; kingdom Metazoa; phylum Mollusca; class Bivalvia; order Unionida; family Unionidae; genus Megalonaias; species Megalonaias nervosa. Next base: position 29,176 of record JAECUM010001407.1, read on the forward strand.
TAGAGTATCTGCCTCAGATGCAGAAGGTTGTGGGTTCCAACCCTGGCCAAGTCATACCAAAGACTTATAAAAATGGTACTAGCAGCTGCCTCACTAGGCACTCAGCATTAAGAGATTAGTGTTAGGACTGGTTGGCCTGGTGTCAGGATAATGTGACTGGGTGGGACATGATGCTACATATCTACAGCATGATGCCCCAGTTTTTGATAGCCCTCTAAACTGCCACACTGCAGATAATGTAGTGTTATGACTGAAAATTTTTAAAGCTACGTTAAACATCCAGATCACACACACAGTTAAGTAAGGAGTGACCTTCATTACAGAGTATGTTATGAAAATGGAACTCTGTCATGTCTTGTGATGTATAGAAATCCTGGTAACAGTAAAACTAAAGGAAGACAAATCACTTTTCCAATCTTTTTGCTGTTATTGTTGATCATATTGCTCTGAAATAGAAGCTTGTACACTCATATAATTTGATAGAGTAGAGTACTATACACTTTTAGCTGAAGTAGGTAACAGTGACCTACTTTTCATGCCCAAGTGATTTTGTAAATCTTTGGCATTGCGCTCCATTTTTGACACCATTTCATACACACTCCTTGTTTTCAGAAGTGCAGTTGTTTTGAGAAGTGGTATTCATGCCTTGAAGTAGGTTACATGGATCTTCTTTTCTTGTTTAACTTCTTAAGGATTTTTAAAACATGCAGTTACAGAACATGCAAGTCATATCAATCTGTGATATCTTTATTTTGTACCTTTTCTGCAATAGTTTGCACATAGCAGTGTAGATTGTTCAGATCTAATATTCTTTATTGTTAGGTTCAAGATGGAGCCCTTTTGACAGAAAACAGAGGTGCAGTATTTGTAAATGAAAATTATGACAGGTAATTGCAGATGGAGTTAATAGTTTTTCGTGTAGATGCATGTATGAAAAAGACATTTGTAAAAGCTGCATTAATACTGAATATCTCCTTTCAGTAGTCTTTCATTTCTTTTATACATCTTGAAATATTTAGAGACATGACTATTGATGAGTACAGCACGTATGCTGTATTGATTCTTGACTGATAAACTGTATTCAGTTTCAAATTAAGGCATCAGATAAAAGTGTACAAGGTTTGGGTTTTTTTTCATACATTTGTAGCTTGGTAGACCCAGACCAGTGTCAAAACTACTTAGATTTGGACCTACTGTCATCAGCTGAGTGTGTAATGATTGTTTAAATTACTTGTCATGTACCAGCCAAACTGTTGACTCATCAGTACTCGCATACATTTATTCCTTTTTTCTGTTTTATCGCTTATATTGTTAATTGGACTTGTACACTTAAATTCATTTTACTTTTGTGCATTAAAAAATGTGTTTTTTGTATCAAACTAAGCCTATATTCAAATACAGGTATCTTTTCCCTACATACTTAGTAAAAAATGTTTGCTAAAAAATCATGACAGATTATATTATTCTCTCCTCCACAGGGTATACCAGAATGCACCAAATGAAATTGTTGTCAACAAGGTTGGAACTGGGAAAACTAAAGTTATCATAAAGAAGACAAATTTCCCTGATGTTGGTAAGGATTGTCTCCCTTTGTTTGAATGCTGGTATTTGAAAGATTATACAGTGGTCCCCCTCATGAACAGCCCCCCTAACCAGCGGCCACCCACTCTTTACGGCCAGAATCCCTTGGCACCAACGAGTTTGTGTTCAAAAGTACCCCTCAAGAAAGGCCACCCCACTAACATGACCGGTAGCCACCATATTAGTGCACAAATGTAAAATTTACCCCTCACAAGCAGCCACATTTTATTATTAATTTGTCCAGAACCAATATTTAATTATGGTGAGGTAAATAATCCGATTATCTTTCCCGATGTCTGTTTCCGGATGTCAGGTGTTTGTTACTGAAAGAAGTGTTGGCTAAAGTACATGTACCACTGAGGTTATTATTATATCATGAACGCTGACATTTGCAGGAAATGGGGTCAGCAGTGTTGTGATAGAGCTGTGGGCTTCACACAGCGGATGTTTGTTTTTTTAATTGACGATTACGACCGGACGTTTTTAATTGCCAAGATCATAACATGGTCAGATAGAAATGGGGGTCAGCAGTGTTTTGATAGAGCTTTGGGCTTCACACAGCAGATTTTTTTTTTTTAAATTTACAATTACAACTGATGTAATTGTCAAGATTATAACATGGTCAGATAGGCTAAAAATAGATTTTGTGGATTAACACACCCATTAGCACACACACACACAGACAGAGAAACAATTAACATTAAACAAAACAGGGTACCAGACAAAGACCAAAAAATCATGTGACAGTTCATGTATCACTTCCTGTATAATAAGGCACTTTGTTTACAAACATTTTGTCTGCAAAATTAAATTGCAGTATTGTACAATTAACCACATAGGAATAAATCATTACAAAACTTTAATATGTCATAATGAAGAAATAATACTTTAGAAGAAAAGTAAAAGTTATTCGACTTGACGACAATGGGGAGAGTTCACATGCCGAAAACTTTATGTTAAGAAGACTCAAATAAACAAGAGCGTAAAATAAGGAGAACATTCTGTAGCAGTGGGAAAATGGAGTAAATGGAAAGAGAATTATTTAAAATACGAAGCAGATTATGTACCAAGACTCAAATAACGTTTTTAAATGGTTTTGTAATGTGCATGCCAACAATACCCCACTCACATTTCATGCCTAAGAATACGAACTATTAATCTGTGTTACCTTGAAATAAATCTGTTTTTAAGAACATTTTAATAATTAATGCTACTTTTAAATGAAGATATTAACTGCTTTAAGTTATATGTAGCTTTCCTACTATATAGACATACATACACATCTCACAAATATAGTCCCCCTCTGGAAAGGCCACCCATCTTATAAGGCCACTTTCCCAGTGCAGAAGGGGTGGCCATATATGAGGGGGACCACTGTATCCCCTTTTTGTATCTTATGCAAATGATGGTCAACATGGTTGGCTATGGTGAGAAGAAAGTTGTGATAAAGAAGGCAGATTTTTCCTGATGCTGGTAAAGATTGTTTTCCCTGTTCTCATTTTAAACTCTAAAGGTCATAGATCAAGAGAGCCTATATGATGATGATTTGTCTGTCATCCAGCATTGGTTAGTGCAGGTTTGTAATTAATACTCCTCCAAAACTACGGGGAGGATTGCCATGAAACTAAACAGATCATTTCATGCCACAGTCAAAATGGTCCTAAATGGTACCACTCAGATTGCCAGTATGGCTGCCACAGCATCCTCTTTGAAAAACTTTTATCACTGATTGACCCAGATATATGGTCATATTAAAATGGAGTTTTCATTAGAAGTCTTTTTGTAATGTCTTGTTGGTCCTAAATCATAATGTCATTAAGTTGACATCCAGTATGGCTGTCATAGTGTTCATTTTGAAAATTGCTTTCGCAACTCCCTCTCAGTGGATTCACATTGACATAGGGTTTTCACTTAAAGACATTATTTTTAGGCAGTCTTAAATGAATTGGGTACCAATCTGACATCCAGTATGGCTACCGTGATGGCCGTTTTAAAAATTTTGTTGCTGCTGATCCTGAATGGATGGTCATATTGACTTGGGGTTTTCATCAAAAGACTTGTGGGGTCTTACCCTATATGAAAAGGGCAACAATCTTCCATTCAGTATGGCTACCAGATGATTTCAGCACTCTGCAGTTAAAAAGAATTAATGGTCTGTCTTGATTCCAGGAAACATTTTTCAGTCTCCTACATTCTTTTTGCAGGGATTAACATTTCTTGCCTGTATTTTTTTGTTGTATGACATAAATAGAAAGACTTTAAAGGCCAGCCTGGACCAACAAAAAAGATGGTGGCAGCCACTCACCCCCTTGGTGATATAAATGGGATCAGCAATCCCAATGACCTAGGAGGCCCACTTCTTGGGTTTGTCTCATCACTCTGCATTAGCAACTTCAGGTCAGTGGCAAGTGCCATTTCAGTGTCTCTCTTTCCCGAGATATTGGAAGGAAGAGTCCTATCTTGCCTCAAGAATGAGCTCATGATGATGATGTCATTTTCACCATGGTTGACACAAATGAGTCCTCACAAGAACCTTTGGTAATAGCCAATCTCCCTCTATAGGGTTCCCTGCTCCTTCCCACCTGATGGGCCAGATGTTTGAGAAGTTTGGATACTGAACAAAGTTTACCTCTTAATTCCCAGGCGTAGTTTAAGCCTTCTTGTGCTGATGATAAGAAGGTTCTCTCTAGACTGGAGAGGCTTTCTGGAGCATCATCATGTACAGACCTTTCCTTGCACCTGCACTCTGTGATGGTCTGAGAGCTTACACAAAAGTTTTGATGGGGACAAGAGTTCACAAAGCTGCAGACGCAGAGAGCACACAAGTGAACAAATCACACAAAATTTTTATGAATTCGCATACTTGGAGAGCATTGAAGCACCAAAACTCCTGCAAATTAGTTTAAAGTCATGCATATAAAAATGTACTCAACACAGCACAGTGTATAGACTATTTATTTAATTGTCAACTCCACAAGTGCTTGTTGCGACATAAATCCGGCCACAGGTAGAAATCTTGTAGCGCTTGTTGTGACATATCAGTTGTTTTTTTTTCAGGTAGGCAACAGTATACACATACTACCTCAGCTTGGTTGTTAAACTTAATTTGATTTACGATGGGCCCTGGTACAAGCATTCTGTAATAGTTTTAATATTGTATTCATTGCATAAGTTTTACACATGCATGTTTAAAATATGGGCTACCTAGAAAACCCCAAGTGGCTGACTCACAGGATAGTTCTTGTTTAGATGATGACATCATTTAGCAGATACTGGCAGATGATAGTGAAGATGACAGTGATTTTGAAAGTTTCGAAGTATATCAGATTATTGAATCTTGGAAAGCATTACTGGAAAACCAGTGAGTAATTTTGAACCTGAAAATGATGTTAAATACAAGTCTGATGTACATGCTGGATGGACAAAACAGACAACTTGCTGGTAAACACCTTATTTAGCAGTATTTTGAAATTAAATGTAGAATTGGAGAATATCAAGCCAAATTAAATACAGGCAATTTAAAGGTAGAGTGCAATTTTCATTTCTCAAACAATTCAGCACTGAGGGATCTCGTGCAACTAAACTATATATAACTCTTTAAGCGTTAAGATAAATGTAATAAATAATAATCTGGAAAACAATTAAAAAGTTAGGATAATTATTTGATTAAAATACCTCTGTCTGCACAAGCAGATTATGGTATTGATGGCCTCAAAACCCTAATACAGCATTATGGAACAGATAAGAAATCCGGCATAGTAGTCATGTGAAACTTTGGCAGAATTGATGGTAGTGAAAAATCTTATTTTGGAGCAGAGATATCCAATACAAAATACCTATGAGTTGTGGAAAATTGTACATAACAACCATAAAAACAGTTTTCCAACTTACTCAAGCTGGGTAATCTAGCTGTTGTGCATATGCCGCTTCAGACAAATTACTGTGAAAGGGGTTCTCAGAGCATAATGTTATTCATACACAGATAAGGAACAGATTGTTAAGCTCAGAAACAATGAACAGATTAATACTTTTACAACTATTTTGATAATTTTCATTTCAATAGGGCCCTAAGGGGGTGGAGCAGGAAGAAAAAGAGATGGATATTTAAGTGTTTGGCAATATTGCACACTGTGCACAGGCTTGTGGTTTTTCCACAATATTTTGTCCTCTGTCCTCCTAATCTTGAACCAGTGCAGCCCCCAAGCAATGCACTAGCAATGACTAAATGTGCCTTTAATCAAAGCTGTAAGATGACAATATCTATTTTGGAACAATGTATCTGGTGACAGAAACATGCAAGGTTTATGGTAGTTGGCCAAGTTGCCGTACAAAGTGTTTGACAGTCGTTAGTGTAATGTGTTTTTTAGGTTAAAGTCACCAATACTGCAATAAATATTCAATTTGAAGTTGAACTAATGACATACAAGACTAAATATATGAATACACAATTTGTCATTTTTAATTAATGATTTGTTAGATTGAAAAGAAAAGTACTTAAGCAAACATAGGTATTTACTATAATACTTATAGGTTACTGCATTTGTATGGGAAAATATGAACGAGTTTTACGGATGGTTATACTGCATGACCTTGGGAGTGCAGTATATCCATCTGACAAAACGAGTTAATATTTTTCCATACAAATGCAGTAACCTTTTTATTATATGCTCATTTTCTTATTCTACCCAAGGCTTAAATATATAAACAAAAATACACTACAAGAAACAAAGTAACTGAATGTATGCCGTATTCCAAACTAAATACACAAGCGTAGCTGCATCATTACACAACAACATTATTAATGCGCACGTAACTCCGCCCAGACAAATTTGAAGTTGGTCGTGCGCTAGACATAAGTTTCGAAAGAAAATGGTATTTGGTCTACTTAAAATTGAAATTTGGAGTAATATTGTTAATGAATGCACATTGCAACAACTTTTCCATTTGATCTGGAATGAATACGTTTTGGTATTTTTGTCGATTCGATGCAATTTCGTGATTATGGTCTGGATTTATCTACATGAAGTAACTAACATCAGATTCCAGCAGCGTCTGCCAATTTAATCGTATTGAAGTGTGTTGACATCAGCATGTGTGTTTCTGTTCTGTCATTGAATGATTCAGATCATAATGTGGGAAAAATGTGAAGTCTTTCAATTGCAATTATCGAAAAGACGCTGTGGAATTTAATGTTTATTTCATTTTGAGTGCAGTAAGGAGGATGTAACTGCACTTGGAATAAACTTGAAATTACAGTACAATTTCGAAATGTGTAATCAAGCTTGAGAACCCATGACATGGCTCATGTAATTCGGATTTGCAGAACTACTAAAGTACATTTTGAGGAAATTCGGGATGTAAAATTGTAAGTATATTTTTGCCATTTTTATTACCAGCTAAAGAAGACAGTTTATGTCTTATAACTTGCATGTTATTGTAAGGACCCTGTCTGGCGTCTATAGCTAGCCTAAATCTGAAACAATATATCAAAAAAGTTAGCGCGGAATGTGCCAAAGCAGTTTGTATGTGTCAGTCCACTAAACATCTACTTTAGTTCATTCAGAAACAAATTGTTTGTTTACAATAGAAAGTAGTTCCTTTGTTCACATGAATGCAGTATGAAGTCAGCGCGAGGAGTTCAGTATCGCAAAATATTGCACGATTCTGACAATGTAAAGTTAATGGAGAAAACAGTGAGCATATAATAAATGTTGGTATACAATGAGTGTACACTAAAGTTGAATGAGAGCAAGATCTGGAATGGAAAATTCTACCGATTAGCTCATTTCAATTTAACCCGATATTAAAACATGATAATGTTTATGTAAGTTTTTTGAACACATAATAAAACTTGTATTGCAGTAGTTTAAGAGTCGAAGGAGAATATTATAGAATAATACAAACCACAGAGTTGTCAAAACAAAAACAAAAAAAATTATCCCATATTTATAGCACCATTTATGTATTGTGCAGAATTATTTTCCTTTCTTCCACTAAAATGTTGTTTCCCCCAGATCTGTATGTTGGGATCCTATGTGTAATACTGTTTGGTAAATATAAGACTATGGCCATTTCCACCCACCATCACAACCTTTATTTTCTTCTGTCCCCTTACATTAGGAACAAGGTGGGGGAGATCCCCATTTTAGACAAAATCCTGGCAGCTTGTCTGCAGAGGGGGTGGTCTTCTCATCTTCTGTGCTTTCTGCCTTCAGCTGTCGAGTCTATTCTCTGGCTTGGGCCCTTAAGGACCATCCCCACAAGGACTCAAGGGTTTCATAAGTGTGTATATCAGCTGGGGTGGGTGGGCTTGCATCCTGATTAAACCATGGAATCCTTGGAGCCTAAGGTGGTCTGCACTCATTGTAATGATCACCTTATATGGTGGTCTCTTTTTTTTGGCAGCCTCCTTCAATCATTGTCTCCAGAGGCACTTAAGCATTTGGTGGAGGCAGTAGTGAAGACATTGCATTATGCACTCTGTTTAAATGGAGATCTCTTTGGAGTTTTGTCACCTCCACATGGATGCTGCTTGTAGATGTTGAAGGTGATAAGAACCTTTTAAGGTCTGTACATCTTGCAGTGGAGACCCTCTTTGGAGGCCAGATCTCCTCCTTGGTATCACAGGATTTGAGGGTCTACCAACACAGGTACCTGACAGCAGCTCCAAGGAGGGGCCAAAAGAGAAAGTTTTCAGACACAGAAAATACATCCGGTTTTATCCTGACCAGGAGCTATTTCAAGATTTTTCATTCAGCCTTGCCTCCATTTCAAAGCCTAACCCATGGTGATAGGGTGTAGTTGCAGCCCACTTGAGGTCATTTATAGGTCGCCCATTCTCCAGTATTTTGACAGCTGGTTGATGCACAATGTCCTCAGAGATTCTGTTCTGAAGGAGATGTCCTTGTGTTGGTCATTAGTGACCCATCTCAGTTTTATCATCAACCTAGAGAAATCAGATCTCATCCTCTCTTAGGACTTCATGCATGTGGGGATGAATTACCTCACCAGCCTGGAGAGGTTTTGTGTTCCTCCAGACAGGATTGACCAAATCCTGTCCCTCACAATGGCTCTAATGGCCAAGACCTCATTGTCAGCTTGCAATCTGCCCTGGAAACTCCGAACTTGGCTGCAGACTTCATTCCCCTTGGGAGATTTTACTTCAGCCTCATCAGTTCCTGCTTTTAGAAAACTGGAGATGACACAAGGACCTTCTATTAGCCAAAATAGACTGGGATTTGATTTTCACCATCACCTGCATTGGTGGCTAAATTGGGACAGGTTTTTGACCAGCATCCCAATTTGCACCTCAAAACCTCACACCTTTCTCAACACTGATGCATCAGATTCAGGATGGGGTGCTCACCTGGAGCCAGAGGGTGTAAGTCTTAAGGAAGTTTGGTCCTGGGAAGAAGCAGCCCTTCCTATAAACAGCTTGGGAAATGCATGCAGTGTTCCTAGCCGTAAATGGGTGCGTCATCCTCATCAGGCATCATTGCATTGTGTTTGCTTCAGACATCATGCCAGTGGTAGTGTATCTCAAGCATCAAGGCGGTATACATGCTCCACCTCTTTGCATGGAAGATTATTCTCCCAGTCTAACATATTCCATGCAAAAGAAATATCCTAGCAGCCTGTCCAAAGGGAGTTGTATGGTCTTTATGTAACTGTTTCTGCACCAGTTGGTAGCAGAGTCACTTTCCATCTGTGGAGGAGACTACTGATGGATTTGTTTACTACGAGACTGAACTACCAGCTTAGCTCCCATCTTAATGTCTCTCCAGCTTTCAGTATAAAGTGTTATTGTATACATACACCTTCCCACCTTTGAAAATAATTCAGAGGTGCTTCAGCAAGATCTCCAATGCTGAGCTCGTCCTGGCATCTCTCCCATTGGTCCCATGGTTCAACAACCTATTCGACCTGTTGGTAGATGAGCCCTGTAAATTACCACATAGTAGGGATCTGTGCTGTGATGGGGTCACTCCTCAACAACAGTCCCCAGATTCTTCATCTTCGTGTGGTTCATCTCAAGTGATCAGCCTGCCAGGACGAGTTTTCGAACATGGTTGCCAACTGCATCATTGAGATTAGGAGGCAATCTACATCCATGGCTTACGATGCAAATTGGAGAGTCTTATGTGATTGGTGCAGTAGGAAATGCATTGTCTCCCTTTAAGCTCATTTGTAGATTTTCTTCTCATTCATTTCGAGAAAAGAGAATGTTTAGCGTCCACTGTTAAAGGCTGTGGGGCAGTCCTTTCTAACACTCTCAAGGTCTCTACAGGTTCTGCCATCAGGTATTTTGAGCTTCAAAGACCATTATCTCAATAACGCCTTGATAAAATATTTCATGTGTTCTTGGACATTGTCAAAACCCTCTATTAAACCATTGAGTGAAGTTTCCTTCAAGACCCTTATCCTTAAGACTGTTTTCCTATTTTCCATAGCGCCATCTAGGTAAAGAAGCAAGCTTCATGTCTTGTCAATGGAAAAGGGTTGTTTATGGTTCAAAGGCAGTTATGATTTGGTTTCTCTTCTTTGCCAACCTGAGTTGTTGTTAATAATCAGCCACCTTCAGTAGCACCACTTCCTGTTGAGATCCCCCAGGCTCTGGCATATCTGTGATGGGTATAATTTTTGGCGCATCAGAGCAGAGGGTGTAGGTCTTAAGGAAGACATTGGGGAGGTGGGGGCTTTATAGTGATGGTACAACATCTGAGCCAACCTACCAGTTTACAGTAGTGAACACTACTATTGTAAAGGTAAGTACAATAATTTAAGCCATCAGCCTCCCTCATAATTAGGTAAATTCATCAACACAGTACTGGCACGTGTGTTACTGCCGTTCAGTTCTAGCTTATGGGGGGGGGGTAAAACTAATTTTAATTATGCAGTATTTACCAGCAACTATTACAAAGATTCCATCCTCCCACTTAGCCTGTACTATAGGTCCAAGTCAGTGTGGTGTTTCATATGTTGGCTGTGGCTAAGGAATCAGACTGGGATACTGTTTTGTTTTTCTTTTTTATTCTGGCCCTTTAGTACTAATTGGAGTAGGGAATAATTAACTTGGACTGGAGACTAAGGGTCCTGGAAAAGGAAAGAAATACAGTAGTTGCAGGTAAGTATTGCATATTTAAAGTTAGTTGTACCCCGCCAAAAAAACTTTAAAATATCATTAATCAAATTATGTTGTAGAAACCAAGGATGGAAAATTATGAGCTTCCTCAAAATGCTGTTGTGGAATATTGAAAATCAAACTTAGTCAGAGTCTTGCCAGTATAAAGCTACATGACAGATTTGGTTGAAATCCAACAATCCATAGTAAAGTAATGCTGTGGAATCCAAGTTAAAGGAATGGACAATTAGGGGCCATAACTCCAATCAATAATGTCATAAAATGTTGGAATTTTGAACTCTTTCAAGGTCTGATCTACATAAAGCTGCAGACCAAGTTTAGTCCAACAATCCAGCATGTTGAGGGGTTAAGTAAGAACCATATCGATTGCAGGTTCAAAAGGTGAAAGATGAAGGTCAGTGTGACTGAAAGAAAAATAATGGTTTCTACACATAAACTCCATTTCTTAACCATCTAGTTATCATTGGGGAAGACTTTCACTAGGGTAGGGAAAAGTCATGTAGATTTAGGAGTCAGTGGTCACGGTCAGCAGCCAAAAGAAAAAAAAAAATAGTTTCTACATAGGCAAAAAAAAAAATAGGTTTCCTATTGTACTGGTTTTAAATTTGGGTAGGTAGATAGAGGTTATTTTTTTTAAAAAATATTAATATTATGATTAGTATATATAGTGTACTAAGTGCTTCATGTATTGAACAAAACCCTTAATTTGATGCACAAATCAATTTTGGGATTTTTTTTTAACCATAGGGTCGGCAATGTGAAACAAGGATGGTCAGCCGACCAGAAACACACATACCAGGACCACACTTTGAGGATGGCTTGCGCTTGGAGTAAGGCAGAAGCCCATCAATTTGGGGTCAAAGGTCAATGTGACTGAAAAGAAAAGAGTTACTACACAATAACAGTATTACACCACATTCTGGACCACTTTGCAGATGGCTTGCACTTAGGGTATAGAAGAAGCCTATTGATTTTAGGTCCGATGTCAAGGTCATTGTGACTGAAAGAAGAAAATTAGTTTTTGCACAATAACATTAGTTCTAAATCACGGACTTGCACCAAACTGTTGATTACTTGCACTTGGTGTACTGTAGAAGCCTGTTGATTTTGAGATAAAATGTCAAAGGTCAAGGTCATTGTCACTGAAAAGAAGCACATTTTCAGATATGAACCATGTACTTTAACCAATGCAAGCATACGACTTACACAGTGGATAAGAAAAAAGCCAGTTGATTTTGGGGTGAAAAGGTCAAAAGTCATTATGACAGTCTCTTCTTTTGCCTTATAACTTGACCATGCACCAATGTGTGTGGAGTGCTTGCACCTAACGACAGTGCCTATTTTGGGATAAGAGGTCAATTTTGTTCTGTAGTAACTTCATTTATCAATCTTTGTGGATGGCTTGCACTCAGGGTAATAAAGAAATCTATTGATTCTGGGGTCAAAAGGTCAGAGGGCATGTCATGGCAATGGTTTCTGCACAGTAAGCGTTTGTCAAGTACCAGCATAGATGAATATTAAACAATGGCTTGGCATATAATGTGCATTGGCTTATCATTCTGTGTTAACTTTGTATAGAAACATTGATTTACTGCAAGCAGTGTCATTTTTCTTTGCTTTTTACAGTGGTTTGGAACCCATGGGAAGAAAAAGCTCAAGGGATGGCAGATTTTGATGAGAAGGAATACAAGATTATGCTCTGTGTAGAAGTGGGTAGTGTGTTCAATCAAGTGACCCTTGGTCCTGGGGAGCAAAAGGAATTTTCTCAAGTTATAAGTGTTGCCCCAGCTGAATGAGTACATGGACAGAATATAAAGTTACGACAATCTGTAGATTTATTACAGGCAAATTGTATATCTCAATCACATAAGGGACTAGGGAGAGGTGATAGTATTAGTTGTGGACAAGTAGTACCCATTTTAATTGGTCTATGTAAACAAGCAGCATATATATGCAGGAGGGTACTGTAGCAGGTTTCAGTGTAAATTTAATGTCTCAGCTGCAGTGAATGACCTTGACCTTTGCATCTGCTGATTCTTTCAAGTCACCTATTTAAAGGTCACAGGCAAATCTCTTAACAGTTTTCGTTTTACATCAGATCTGCATTATATGTTTAAAAGTAATTAGACTCGCACAAAAGGAATTTAAAAAATTTTTGAGTGTAAAGATGAAATAATTGCTCAAACTAGAATTAGACAACGCTGTTACATAGCTAAGATTTCCCACCTATAGAGGATGACATCTGGAAATGATGTACATTTATCCCCCAAAGAGGAATTACATCCTTCTTCATGTCAAAAAATAAAACACAATTAGCTATAGATAAGGAACATTTAGATGAAACTACTGAAAACGAATTTACTGTTCAGTCTTATATGTATAAGCACATGCCAGCCAACAACAAAGAGGAAGCTGAGTCTGACCCAATAGATAACGAGCAAAACAGGCATGATGAAGTAAACAGTTGGGAATGTTGATTGGTACACCACTTCGCCATTTTATATATTTATTAATAGTTACTAATTCTTTTATTTTTATATGTCTGATTACAAGAGAAGAAAATTTGAACTTTGAACAACTGTTTGTTTGATTACAAGAAAAGAAAATGAGAACTTTGAACAGCTTTTCCCACAATGTAAACAAATCGTACATGATCCTATCTTACCACCCCCAGCCCAGTTTATTGCGCATTATATGAAAACTGAGCTCAGTAATTATTTGAATGCAACTGAATAAATTTACCACTGCAGTTTTTTGGGAGTAATTTTTTTTACATTTCACTTCAGTTTTTATTTATTAAATTTGAGTCTGAAATTCTGACAGGACTGGATGTACAACCTATGAAAGTTTGTTTTTTTGCCGAAAAAGTTCACCAGACATTGGTATTTTTAAAATAAGCTGAATTAAAGTGAAAACAACCCACTGTGCTTATGTGTACATGTGTGTAATATATATATATTTATATATATAAAGAATACAAATCATATGGCGAATAACAGTCCTTTCAAGTGCACTGGATCCAGCAACGGATCACGAGTCAGGGATTGATTAAGATAAATGCAATAAACTGAAAATGAAACGGTGCAAAACTAGTATCTAACTAGCCTGAGTGCTTTCGACTCTTAAGGAGTCTTTTTCAAAGGCAAATACAAAACATAGACAAGACAAACAAATAAAACAGAAAAACCATTGTGTTTGCAAAACTTTACATGACTGTTTCTATAGGAATTAAACCTTTAAATTCATTATGTCTCAAATAGTTTATTTCAGTTTGTTTGAGATGCTGGAAAATATATTTTTATTGACCTAGAAATCAGTGAGCCATAATGACATCTGTTATTTTATGTAAATTTATGTAACCACAAATTATATCCCTGATATTTCATTGTTATAGTAGTAATTATAGGCTATTAAGCAAATTTAGAGAATTATTCAAGAGAAAATGTGTCGGCTGCAAAAGATAATTTTATTTGTGTATGGCTGTCTTTTTCTAGTCTTCTTTGTTTAAACCGCTTGGTTTCAATGTTCTAAGGTGGCTTATCTAGTAAGATTCCATTTCTTTCATGGTTTCAGAACGCCAGTTGGAGTTGTGAGCAATTGCAGTAAGTGTTATATCACATCAGTGTTTATATATATAAATGACTGATTCTACAGACTTGTACACCTATAGATAAACATCCCAGAGTAATACCTCCTATTTGTTTTGGGGTTTTTTTTAACCTGTTCGGGTTCATATTGGTTATAATAATGCTAAATAAAGAGTTTGATCAAAGTCTACACTCTGCACAATATGCACAAGTGGGATGTTGCTGCTGGCATAAAAGGTGCAACTTTCTGATCCCTCACCCTATTCAATCCCACAGTTTCAATCCACATTTTTTCTGGTAAACAGGATCTTTCGGAAAAAGAAAGAAAGAATCCTTTGGACCCATCATCACTCTTTTTGTTATATCCATATGCAAGACAGTGCACCATATCTGCTGTAGAAAACCACAGTTGTTAAGATATATCACATAGACATTTACATGAGGAAATTAAACGCATGAATGGCAAGATTGAATAAAAGGGATAAATGTACATCATGTCTGTTTTTGTCATGCAGAAACTACCAATTGTTTACGGAGATTGCCGAATATTTTTTCATTTAAATAATGGATTTTTAAGTCTAATTAAGCATTTTCATGGTGTACATACTTAACAAATGCATTTCTCTTATGATTATACTATCGCTTTTGTACAATAGATGTGGCCAGTGACCTTTAAGTCATTTGTGAAGTTAGATGCCATTTTTCTGTTGAAAATTAGTAGAGACCATTTTAAAAGTAAAATTTCAACAAAAAAAAAAGAAAACTGATTCTTTTACAGACAGATGGATGCAAGGACAAAGTACTTAATACCTTGAACAGCCTTCATTCAAGCTGAGGCATGGAAAAATGTAAACTTGATACTTGGATACAACCAGTCATATATACCTAAAAAGTAAGCTTAATTATAAATAGGTATATTTTTAATTTGGTTTAATGTTTATTTGCCTTTAAACACTGGCAGTGAGGGCAAATTCAAAATTGATCATGATGGGGAAACTAAGCAATTTGTTACGACTTCAAATTTAATATTTGTTGTGAGGACCAATTTTACATGATGACATATATCATTTTTAGCTCTATTGGTCATAGACCAGGAGAAATTAGAAATTATGGGATGGTCTGTTGTTCATCATCTGCCCATCTGTGTAACACTTTTTTTTTAAGGAACAAAATTCTAACCATTCAAGGTGTCCATATTATGCTAGGGTGCCAAAAAACCCAAGGATTTATTTTGTTGTTTTTTTTGTTTGTTTTATTTTTCTTAAAGAGCCATCAATCCACTAATTGAAGTTATTGTACATAAAATCTGTACCTAGAGTAATCAGGGTCCATCACCCTCTTTCGAATCTAACTCAACAGTGGTTTCAGAAATATAAAGTAGCATGCAATAATTAGTTGTAATAAAAATAAAATACTTGGTTAAATTGTATTATGGAAACCAAAAATGGGAAAAAAATGGCTTATCAGGGACCACAAATTTGTACAGGATAGAGCTTAACACTATGAAACAATTAAAGTCCGTCTCCTCAGCATAAAGCTGTTTCTCAAACCTCATTAAATTTTATAATCCTTGGTAAAGTTATGCTGTGGTATGAGGTTACCTTAGCCCTACTTGTCTCTAATTACAGACATACTCAAGTGAACACATGATGTCCAATAAACATAATAGTTGACCTTCCTGCCTTTTGCCCCCAAAAATATGAATATTCCCTTTATATTCTTCTGTACTATTCAAACTTTTTAACAGGTTTATTGCCCCTTTCATCTTGAAGTTGAACATTATTGCTTGCTGGAGTGCCATTTTTAGAAAATTCTATAAGCAACAGCTTGATCAAGCAAATGTTTTGGATGAATAAATATGCACACTTTAATGCATCTGAGGTACTCCTGTAAAGTTAGTCTGGTTCCCTGACCAACTCCACTGAATCTAATATGAAACTCGGATCCAGATCAAACAAAGAGAAGCCAGAATCCCAATTTTACTGCAACAATCATATTTCTACAAGTTTTGCTTTTATTTTGCTAGTCCTTACTTTAAGGGACGTTTTCATAAGACTTATGGTCAAATCATAAAGGCTGGCAGGTCTGTAATTATGCTGATGGTGGGGACTTTTAGAGCTAAGTTCAAATGCATGTATATTTTCAACAGAATTGCCGTATCTTGGCAATCTTACACTTGGTTCTGTGACATTTCTTAATTGTAACCAAATAAAATGTAATGCTATATTGTATAGTCATTTTTCTACTTGTTTTAACCGATTTTAGGTGAAACAGAACCCGACACCAATCATGTTGAACCAGTTAGTTTGGATTACTATCATCAGAACACAAGTCAATGGTAACCTAAGATAGGCTATAAAAGGCTACAAGATAAAAGGTTTATTATAGGCATTTTAAATTTGGTTAAATCATTTAAGAAATATCAGAGAACTAGCCCCAATTACCAGAACACCAGGATCTAACAACTCCTCTGAAAAACATGTTGACATTGTCTCTCAAGTCCCTACAATCAGTACAGCTAGGGTTTTGTAGTTTATACAGTAACTTCACCCATGGCGGTTAGGAGGGCAGGTAACAAGGAGCCATAACTCTTCTAAATAATGTACTGAATCACTGGAAATCAAGCAAATTCAAGGTCTCATCCAGAGAAAGCTGCATGCCAAACTTAATTGAAATCCAACAATTCATCATAAAGTTGTGTTCATGCAACCACAGTTAGCACAGAGTTAACAATCGGGAATCATAGTTGCACCAAATATGATGATGTGAAAAGCTGAAAATTGAATGAAATCAATTAGGGTCTCAGAAACAGACAGGCTGCATGCCAAATTAGATTAGATGTCCAAAATTCTTAAGGTTAAATTATTTTGCAGAAGCTAAAGTAACCATATCCACTCACTTATAAGTATAGTCCAGTTGCAAACTGCACAGACCCAGATCAGCCATTCCATAATGTGCTGGTAGCTCTGGGTCTATGCAATTTGTCAGAAGTAATCAGTAGAACAAACGAAATAGACCTTGATTTGCCAACGCATTATGAGATGGCAGATGAGGGCATATTTTGTTTGCTGTTGAATTTGACTTATAAGTGAGTATATTTGGTAAGTAAATCAACAGGGGCCATAATTTCACTGACTAGTGACATAAAATCCTGAAAATAAGCTGTATGCCAAGCCTGGTTGAATCCTATTCCTTTTAGTTACTCCATCTCAAGGAAATGGAATTGCTGACAGCCAGTAGACAACATTACTTTAGGGCTTTGCCAACTATATTGATCAAGGCCCAACTTTATTGATCAAGGCCCTAATTATAACATACAATATTATTACTGAGTCTGTTTATGATTTAACAATTTTATTTATGTAACCTCAAAAAAAAAAAAGTATAAGACTCAAGGTGCTGTCTGCATGTGATTTCTGGAATGCAAATAGCACCATTGTCATGTACATGGTAAAACTAAACACATGTATTCACAATACATTCCCTACGAAGAAACAATTCCAACAACTCAGAAAACTGTATGCATGTGCTTGGTTTTTTTGTTGAAATATTCCACAATTCAGACATTAGTTCTACCAGCGTCAAATGTAATTACATATTGTTTAAAAGCATATGCTCAAGTTAGGAATGTACGAATGTGCCACATATAAAAAAACACATTTTCACTATGTGCAAAACAAAAATCAAATGCCAACATGAATTCTGCATAGAAGTCATGGCTTGACAAGATGTTGCATGAGCTTGGATTCATCAATGACAAAGTTTGGATTGAAATTGAACCCATTGTAATGAAAAGGGATTCAGTTGGAAAAAGACCTATGTCCCTATAACACCAAACATGTAAACAAACATCATGCACACCATACATTGTGAGACTGAACCTATAAAGCAATTCTGCCAAGTCGATAATGATTTAATCAGATTGTTGCAGCTGCAAAATTTAAATTGAAGAGCCTAAGCAAGGGTCATGGGTTTTTCCTACTCATTAAGTCTGTTAAACTTAGTTCACTAGTTTTGCAGTCAGGCACAATTACCATTAGGCTACAAGATTTGGACCAGTTACACTGGTTAGTGTATGGCCTTGTATACCTCTAGAGCTCCACTATTATTTTATTCAAAATAAAATAAGGATCTATATCCAAACAGACAACTAACTGTGGCATGAGAGATAAAGTGGCAATAACATCTGTATCATACCCATGATGCTATCACCATTCTCCTCATAAACTACTGATATATTTAAGTTCACAACTCCCTTTCGAGTTTGAAGTCTTGTCAAAATAGGGGCATAATTTCACTATAAATGTATCGCTTTAATGCCCTTTCGGAACCAATTTTTCTATGAAGGAAATGAATTCATGGAGATATGACAACAAAAAATTCTGGAACAATTTCAACTGATTTTTCTACTGAATACTTTGAAGATACCAAAGTACATGTAATAGCCTAAATAAATGAGAGTTTCAGACAACTGACACTTTTTCAAAAGAAAACACATTAGTCTTAAAGGCATATAAATATACAGTAAGAGAATACACACATGTTCAATCTTCTGTCATATTATTTTTAAAATTATTTTCTGTAGCATATTAACTTAAGACTTTTAATTTTATCTCAAGGGAAGTAATTCCAACATAACATTACCTCTCTAGTCCACCTAGTACAAAGTCAGGACATGAATTCTGAAATCCAGATAAAAGCAAATATTCTTTGACAGATTCAATCTCCTGCAGGTCAACTGCTCTGACAATGGATCTGGATATGAAAGAAGCATTTTGTGATGCTGTAAACTGATTTCTTGTAAACCTGAACAAAGCAAACCGCTCTATTCAGGAGTATTATTTCCCTTAAAAACTGGTGGTTTAAAATCCCTGAATACTGATTTAGGTATGTGGGAAAGCAGTGGGGAAAGAACTCCAGGGGATCCATAGCTCATGAGTTTGGCCATCTTGGTTTGTTGGATAGATCGCTTCATGGATTTCTTGATATTATCTGAGCTGGTGTCTGCTATGTCTGGAGTAGCTTCAGTTGATTTTCTTCTTGAAATTGGAGTGGACTGATCCAGTGATGAAGTAGAAGTGGTACTTTTCTGCAGGAGAACAGAATAATTCACATATTGTAAAACATTAACATAACAGGCATCATATATGTAACCTCGCATCACAAATATCAACCATGTATAACTGGCAAGTTTGGATCTGTTTATGATTTCCCAAGTTTACCTGCCATGGCAAAATGTACACTTAATGACAGTTTTACTTAAAAGAATAAATTGATTTTCATCAGACATTAAATTCATGACATTTCATGAACACTAGTAAATACCATTTGTTGCAATCATGAGTACAATGATATTTAATTGTTTAATTTTATTTCAAATTTATTAAATATTAATAAAAGATTTTCTCCACAAAACAAGATTATTTATTAACAAGACAGTTTATTTCTAAACATGACTTTCAATGGTTCTTAACAGATTTTTGTTAAATATACACATTCAGTTTATCTAGGCTGCTTTTAGAACAATATATTCACAGGGAGTATTACTGAAATATGATTACTAATGCATGTATACCTTACATAGTGACAGTCATTTATTTCTTTCCAAGATCTTGTAAATGTAATGCTGCAGACCAACTCTAGATGTAATTCAAAAGGAATAATACATGCAAACTGAATCAAAAGGAAAAGAAAAATAATTGATGTAACTTGCGTCACATATTTGTTTTAAGTGTTCATGCCACAATCCCTATTCAGAAATACATATATGGTATGCATTGTGTTGATCTGTGTCATGATGGTGTTCATTACTCAATACTAGTTCAACAGTTAGTTTAGACTTGAATAATTTGAAAATATTACCAGTAAATTAAATATTAATCACCACAAAAGTGTTCATCAATTTGATTTACCATGGGTTTTTACCAGCAAGGATATAGCTTTCATTTTTTTGTGCAAGTCCGAACAACAAGTATTTGTATTATATTTTGTATTTACTGTATAAACACTGTTTGATGCAATAAATATTTTGATTTAATTTGTATTTTCCTTTTCTATAAGTAAAATTTAATTCCCATGTGATATTTCCCAAGTTATCTGCCAGAGCACATCGGCTGATAAACCTTTGGCTTGTAAAGGCAGCACCCAAGTTAACTTTTTTTTTTTATTGAGCTGCCTATATCAGTGCCAAGTAGAGTTAAACAATTTCCTGTTGCATGTCTGACCCAAATCCCATAGTTTTGTAAAGGCAGCACTCTCTTTGTTTTCCAATGTGACGACCCTTTCATCAAATCGTGAGTTTGATAGTTGTTCATTGCCCAGTAACAGAGGGTGGTTACTTGAACTCTTAGTGATCTTGCCAAACAATTGACATCTGTACAGCTGCATCTTTTAATATATTTCACAGACTGTATGATCAAAGTGTCACCTACAGAGCCCAAGCTCAGTCTCTACATAAAGTACCCACATACGACAGTCAAGACATGAAATTGTCATTGGATGATATGTACACTGACTAGACACCAATGGAAGATTTCAGACCTTTATTTGGTCACTCAAACGATGGAGACAATTTCTTGGGCTTTGCACCAGATGACAGCAGATAGCAACATCTAAAGGATAATGTAAATCACAAAAATATGGACTTGACTCTCATAGTTTATTTGTAAGACGTGGAATTAACATACTACAGGAGATTATGGATTACATTGTTCTGAAATACTATTTTTACACCAGTACATGACCTGTAAAAGAATTTTTAACTTTTACAATATATATAGATTTAAAATATCAAGTATTAAGGATTTCTATGGATTTCATGATATGAAGGTGGGCAAAATGTAATTTGTAAAGTTAGTTTGTTGCATATTCCACTCAATAATATAACTGTATTTTCACTGGTTTTGTCTTTAATTTTCCTATCTATTTACCGCGTCTGAATTGATTATTTTTCCAAAGTGAAACTTGAATTCAATGATAAGTCACCCCTTCAGATGGATCTGACTTGCAAAACACAACCCAACTAAAAGGAGGATCAAAGGGAAATTAGCATTATGCAGCTCTAAAAAGTGGAGTGGGGCAACTTATAGTCAAGGACATATGGTACCAACATTTTGGTGCAGACAGAATACTTAAATTTCAGGTGGCAAATTTGCATATTTATACAGCTGGTCAGCGAAGTCAGATTGAATTTACCATGGACAGTGCCTAATCAGTGGATCTGTATGAAGAAAGTACTAGAAACATGTCCACATGACAGAGATGCTGCAGTTAATTTGATGCAATTAAAGAGCAAAGTTCTAAGTGAAAAGGGGCCATAGCACTAAAATATTTTGCAAAAATACCCAGCAAAATCAAACCTGACTTAGATTTACTTAATATAAAGCTTAATGTTAAATTTGGTTTTAAGTCATGAAGTTCTTGAAACATTACTTAGCAAAAACTGAAGAGCACAGGTCCGTCAAAATGGGCCAAAACTTTGTAAAATTGTGCTTAAAATGATGAAATCAAACTTTCCCTTTAATTAAAGCTCAGGAGCAAATCTTATCTAATTTTATCCACAGTTACCCTTCAAAAGTTTTTCACTGGATATGAAATAAATGGCCAAAGTGCTTTGCCAAACAAGGGCCACAACTCTTTAAAGGCTTGTACTAAATTTGATTTTAATTTATGAAGTCTTTCAAAAGTTATTGAGCAGAATGGAATGGTGAAATTCTTACACAAGCAAGGGTCCATAATCCCATAAAACTCTGGTGAAAATCGACCTTGATCTTTTTAAATGTAAAACTTGTACCAAATTTTATTACAATACATTAATAATAATAATAATAATAATAACAATGACTTAGTACAGCCTTTAATCTTTAAAAGCTCTAAGTACTTTACAATATTAGTTACTATATATATATATACACACACACACACACACAGAGAAAAAGATTATAAAGAAAACACTGAAATTACAAACAAAAACATACTGAAAATAACTAAGGGCAAGGAAACACTGAAAATAACTAAGGGTAAGGAAACATTGTTAAGACTTAAGTATGTTCTTGCAGTCTAAATGGTGAGGTTTTAGAGCACTCTTGAATGGCATCACTGTCATTGTCTTGAGTTTGATAGGCAATTCATTCTAGGTAGCTGAGCCTTAGTATGCAAAAGAACGTTGTCCTTAAGACTTGGTTTTCATAGTTGCAAAAATGAGAATACGAGTTTCAGAAAAGGTGGGTAAGTATCCAGAAGTATGTGTTATACAATGGGTAAGGTCAGATAAATATTTTGGACCAGAAGAAGTCAACGAAATGTAACACAGATAACAGATTCTGTGTTTGAAGTGAATGGGTAGCCAATGGAGGGTAAAGAGCAATGGGGAGAAGTGCTCAGATCTTGGTACATCTTCGACTGATCAAGATCAGAAGTGAGCTCATCTGACACCACCGCTAGCTCTTACACAGATATGATCCACATACCTTTTAACTTTTCTTTTATTCCTCCCCTATTATTTGATACAAATGATGTAATCAGCATGACAATACAAGGCAGTCTTCTTTTAATTCAGTGCAACAGTACAATAAACACTGCAAGTCAGATATCAAAACATGGTCAACAATGAATTAAGTTCTCACAGAAATGCTTGCTGGCATAACTGTTATTGTAGCTCGACATATTTCACATCTGAATGCAAGAGGGTAAAATGCATTTATGATTACACTTAAACCAAACTAAAAGATAGATGTAAAACAAACTTTACTGACAAAACTTATTTAATTGGTATTTATTTATTAAAGGGCTGCCTCCAATAAGCATCAGTGACATTTTCATTGATCAAAATTTTGTTGAATATTATTTTTTATGGTGCACAAAGAATGTTGTTTGGAAAGAAAATTTAACAAAATTCATGACCTCTTATCAAAAGCTGAGAATTTCAAATTGTTGGTTAAAATTTCCAGGTACTATCTACCATGTTCAACGATAAAAAAAAGTGATATATCAAGGTTTCAGTTACCAATTTTTATTGCATATTTCTTCATGTTCAACAAATACAGGTAAAATTTTGTGTATTTTCTAGTTTAAAAAAGGGATCCACGCCTGACACAGCATTATAAGCGGGTTCACGAGGCAGTGGTATTATGTATATTTAATTTGCATTTTGTTTAGTTTTTTTATTTTATTATGTGCTATGAATAATTGTATTTTAGATCTGACCTTCTCCAAAATCACGTTCATTTTCTACCTCACCTGAATCATTGATTTTTTTAAAATTCTGTAAACAACTAATACAAAGGAAATGTTTTCCCTGTGAGTAGGATTATTATCTTTGCCCGAGTCAAGAACATTACATTTACTATGTTCTTTATAAAAAATTTTAGTAATAGACTTTCTAATTATAACTAAGATTTTATCTTGTAAAAATTAGGAACCTTCTAGAATGAAATTCTCCATTAGGTAACAGGCTTGTGTTAGAAATTGTTAATTGTGACCTGAGGTCAAGTAGAGGACTATATAATCTTGTGCTTCTAGAAATTATTTATTTGTGCCAAGATCTTAGCAGAATCAGTTGTATTATTGTTGTGTCCAGTACATTATTTGAGCTGGATTTATTTATTCAAATTATTATTATTCACTGGAATACAAACTACTCATCAAAAATAACATTCTTGGATTTATAGTAATATTAAAATAAGGATATACTTTTTGGATTGTATTATTGTGAGTGTTGGCACATCACCACAACATGGGCAACCACAAACGTCAAAACTTTAAGTGTTGGATTTAATTTGGATTCCCACTAAAGTTTAGGACTTGTGTTAGCAATTGTAGGATTATTTGGGATTTAATTCACAATTCCATAAGTTATGGGGATTTTTTAGATTTTCACTTTGTATGTTAGGGAAATAAATTATTTGTTGAATTTTACAAAGCTTGTTCCTTCTCATTCTTTTCTATTATTTTAAGACCACTGAGTCATAATAGTGGAGTACCAAATTTGATTCACTCCATTGAGTTCTCCAAAAATGTTTGAGTAGTAATTATGTTTGTAACAGGTATCACAGGATAGTATGGTACATGAGGGGATGGATGGTAACGAGTTACACTATAAGCCCCTCCATAAAAAATAGCAAAGTTAGTGAAATCAAGATAATTTTTAAGTTCCAATCTGCCATAAAAAATGATCAGTGTTTATCAAGGCATAGATCTGTACTTTTCTGCCATGGCTCAAGTTGTGAGCTTTGAAATAAGGGGCCCTGACCGGCCGAGTGGTCTAAAGTGCTCACCGTTATGGATCACTGCCATCTCACCTCTGCATGGGTTCGAGTCTTGGGCTCAGCCAATGTGGGTATGCGAGAAAGCTTGCCGGTAGCTTCTTGTGGGTTGGTGGTTCTTTCCAGGGTATCCCCGGGTTCTTCCTCCACCATTTATACTAGCTGCCATGTATAGCATATCTTGTGCTGAAAAATGGTGTTAAACCCTATAACAACAGCAACAAGAAGTTCTTAAAATTTTGTTTGGAGATTCTTCAATACAGGTATTCCTAGTGAAATATAAAGCTGCATATAGGATTGCTTTGAATCCATGAAAGCCTTGAAAAAATAGAGTGGAACTAAAATCTGGGATGAAATGGAATGGGACATGGCAGGATGGAACTGTTGGACATGGGGTAATACTATATGCCTATCCATAGATATGGCAGTGAAATACAACAGAAAGTACCTGTGGAGTTATCCTACTCTGGGGGTTCTGCTTCCTTGTAATCGAGTCCTCCAACTTTTCCTGAGCTGCAGCCAGGAAGTTTTTCTTTTCCTATTAAATCAAAATAAAAACATTAATGGAATGTTTTCATCTCTCTTACGATTTATCTGTGTTTCTGTTGTCCCCCCCTACAGGTCTTCTTCATTTTTAACTGTCAATTTGTTTTCTTTAGCATGGTAACTCACTGTAGTCAGTGATATATGACCGGATTCTTCTTCATATGATTAACTGAATGCACAACTCAAGATTTGTAAAAACTGCTTTGAGAAGAAACATTTGCACTTTGTAATATTTCTTGAATAAATCTTCATTCCTCAAATGGGGTCTCAAACATTACAAATCGTCAACAAACACAAAAAGCATACAGTATTAAATTGGGTAAAGCCTTGCCTACCTGTTTATTGTTATGAGAATGTTCTTACGTGTAATCTTATCAGGAATAATTTAATTCAGTGGAAAAGGACACTATATAAATTTATTCCACTGAAATGAGCAGTGTGCATGTTTTATGGTATTAATTTTTCTAAGAAAATGTCAAAAAGTGCAAAATATTTTATTTGATCAGCAACATAAGTTCATGTTGATCCTGAAAATGTTAAAAATGTCTTTTTACAAAAGTTTAATTAGACACTTTGGAATATACAATTTTGATCATACAGAGGTGCTTTGGAGGCTGTCAATTTAATATGTAACATTTTTTGCAATTTCCCTGCCCTGTCCAACTTAAAAACTGAAAGCTCTGTAAGAAATTTACATCATAACTAAATTACTGTAACTTGTTTACTCAAGTTTACTATTTGTCAATATCTCACAAAAAAACACACTAAGTATTATTTGAACATAGATTTTTCTTTAAATGTTCCTTTGATTTCCTGTTTGGTTCCTTTACATTCATTTTCGGTTGGAATTCTTTCATTTTTGAGTCATTTTAATTAATTTCCAGTGAATCTACATTCACTTTTCACTCTATATTTGTGTTATATTTAAAAAAATATAAGGTCTGGCAACTGTCAGAAAAAAGCTGTCACCTAAATAGGCCTGTTTACCATAACATAAGAATATGGCATTGTAGGCAAACAACATGCAGACCTTGCATGCATTCTGCATTTTCTCCAACATCATTTTCTGTGTGGAGTTCTGTGGCTGGTTGGTAAAACTGGTGAACTCAGTACTCGCCTCCAACAATAAAAGGACATGAGACCTAAAATTAGTCTTATCCATCAGATTACTGATACAGACTAACCGTCCCTCAACCAGAAGATCCTCCACACCATGGCCCTGAAATAGAACATAAATTTGTACATGATCAGACTGATGTTTGTTTCTTTTTGCTACATGTGATCAGTGTATTCTGTTGTTTTGTTTTTTTTAAATTTCATTAAAAAATGTTTTTTTTTAACAAAAACTAGTAGACAACTGTGCCAATTTGGTTTATGGACTGCTGACAATAGTAATTACAATTTTGCAATTATCTTAAACTCTGCAAACCTAGACTGTACAAGTCTGAATGATTATAGAATAACAGATGTTGACAATAACATACCATTAGTGCCTGGCTAATGGCAACTCCACCATGAGATTTTGAGCATGTAAGTGTAATTCCTTATTTCTCTACATCTTGGAACCTTGTTTGTTTTCTGACACCAATAATATATTTGCCTAAATAAATTTCTATTGCCCTGTAATTTATGGACAATGTTTTACAACAAAATGTATTCCTGACCTTGTTTCCAGACATAATCTAAGGAGATCTGGTGTCTGGTTTTCAAGGAAAAGTTTCAGTCCATTTACTGACAATTTAAAAGAGAAAGTTTATTTCAATCAAATATGACTAGGTACCTAAATGTCTAAAAAAATATTTGTACTTACTTCATAAGAAATATTTAATATAATTACAAACTTACCTACAATCTAAAATAATGTAAAATCCTTTGTATCACTTGTCATTTAAAATGGCTGCCATTTTGTGCAAATTGTGATGTGACTGTCTATGTCTAAAAGTGAAGTCTGGCATGGGGATCAGATATGTGTAAAATAGTAAATGAACAACAATGCCTGGAAGATGTCAGAAGATGCACTATCAACATACATTCAGCACCCCAGTAAAGTCCCATATTCAATTAACTGTGAGTGCTTATTTTGTGCAACTTAGCTGTGATCACACTCTAGAGAGATTTCATAATTAGTGTAATCAAAGTTTCACTTATGAAAGCTCAATTTCACTCCCCAGAAAAAAGACCCCAACTTACTGAATTATCAGTGGTTTCTTAGTAACCTTGTCACTTGGCTATCGTACTTTCATGAACAGATACACTTTGATAGTTCAAAAATATTGGGAAAAGAAACTGTAATGCTTGCCATGAGGATAAATTCATGAGCTTATACCATATGGCACTAGACAGTGACATTTATAGGAACTATGAATCATAATCATTGGACTATACGTCATTTTGTTTTTACACAGTAATGAAATTTTAGTGCTTGTATTGCATGATCACTAATTATATAACAAAAGCCACTGAGAGATTATTAACATGGCAGTTCCCTTGTAAAAGACAAAAAGGCGAGGTTTCAATACATGTATTACTGCATTTGCTCTTGGGTGGAAATACATCAAATACAACAACCAGGCAAGTAGTGTATGTTTTTCATTCAATACCCAACATTTAATGAAAGAAAAATTTGCCTCTTTCACTTCATGAACGGACTAGTTTAATATGACCAAGGTACTTTTATCAAGATGTATCAATGTACCACACAAATTTTTCTGAGTGTAGGTAAAAAAAGGTCCAAGAGACAGTGGGTGTAATAAACAAACAGTTGAAAATACAAAAGTTACCCATGTGTAAAACTGACCTAGTTTTGGTATGGCTGAGTAAACTTTCACCAAGATGTCTCCACATACCAACACTCATGTGTAGGTGAAATAGGATCAAAGGTATTGAGGGTGTACTGAATGAAGAGCTGAAAATGCGAAAGTCATTCAAGCACAGACATTAGGTCACAGTGGTCTAAATTTTGCATGACTGAGATTCTTTTTTCC
This sequence comes from Megalonaias nervosa, assembly GCA_016617855.1. Taxonomy (NCBI): domain Eukaryota; kingdom Metazoa; phylum Mollusca; class Bivalvia; order Unionida; family Unionidae; genus Megalonaias; species Megalonaias nervosa. The sequence goes on from JAECUM010001407.1 coordinate 57,278, forward strand.
AGATGTATCTACACACCAATTTTTATGCATGTGGGTGAAATGGGGTCCAATATATTGAAGGTATAATGAATGAACGGCTGAAAATAAGAATGTCACTCAAGCTTGCAAACTAGGTCATAGTTACCTACTTTTGATGTGGATGAGTTACTTTTATCAAGATCACTTTATCTCCAATCTCTCTGTAATCTCTCCCAGCATTTACATCATTATGATACACTTAGGTAACAGGTGCTGTTATACTCATGATGTAATAATGTAATGTACATGCTGATTTTACACAAGTAGATGTCCTTCTAGTTGTTTTTTTTGTGTGCAGAAACTAAAATAGAATTTTAATGTTGCTGATGATGCTGTCATTGCCACTGAAAATTGTATATATATATATATATATATATATATATATATATATATATATATATATATATATATATATATAACATACTGTTATTGGCCAACAAAAGCAAGACAGTAAATTATAATAACCTTTATACCAGTCCAGAACTTAATACCCAGTACATTGCCCTGGTAATCTGCACAGTACACTATGTCTGGAGTCCGCCCACTGAAAATAGAGAAAGAAAAATACAGATTGGTTATCTTTTGATTTACCTCCACTGCATAAAAGGCATCTGTCATCTTCTGGATCACCTTTCAATTGCACTGGAATTTTCTAAATTGATAACTCTGGCATAAGACTGCCCACAGAACAACTTTATATCATATATATTCACCTGCAGTATATAGAAAATTTTCCACAGTAATGATATAATAATTTTCTAACTTATGTATTTTTTCTGTCTTTAATGAAATTCTGTTTGAAAAAGAAATTTATCTGGTTCCTTTATACAGAGGTCAAAGTGTAATTCACATGTATTTACATGATAAATACTCTGTCACAAATGTGGATAACTTTTGTCTTCCATTAGTACCATAAAAGCCATGAAAGTAGTTCACACTTAACTGTAACTGCAGGTGGGACATGTAGCTTTATTTTTTGTGTGGGTTTAATGTCATTTTTTCAGCACATGACAGGATATACATGGTGGCCAGTATATTTAATGGAGAAAACCCTGGGAAAACTCTGGAAAGAACCACCAACCAACAGGAAGCTACTGGAGCACTTTTTCAGATACCAAACTCAAACCTATGTGGACTCATGAAAGATGTCTGTGATCTATAAAAGCAAGCACCTCAGACCACTTGGCCATCCAGGGCCCTTGACATATAACTTGAATCAAGACAGTCAATACATTTTTACCTTTCTGATTGTGCTGCCATGACCACCTTGATGACCATTCCAACAAAATCTACTTCTTCATATGCTGGTTTTCTTCTCAAGTCCTCCACTGTCGACACCTGCAATGAATGTAATGACCATACAGACAGAGCAGGAACAATCCGTAATCTGGCAATGTGGAACAGATTGAAACTTGCTGGGCAGTATTCTATTATGCTACTTACAATTTCGTACATAATATATAGAAATGACCAAAACAATCTAGACTTTTGGTGCAATTTTTCATAAATCTCCTTTCCAGGTACATGTGAAAAATAGACTGATTTGGATATTTGAAGTCCCAATTCACATTAGTAGAAATCAGCAGGTTGCAGAATCTCAGCTAGATATAAGTATGTATATACTAAAGTATTCATAATCTTGTTTAAATCTGCATGTCACTTGCGCAGGCTGGGTCCTTTTTGTACTTAATTAAGTTATTAACTAGTACAGAATTACCCTACATAACTAAGGTACGTTATATGTTATTAATATTACACAACATAACCTTTGTCTAGATAAAAAGCGATCGGAAGATTCATTACAAGGTGCAGTCTTAAGATTGTAGGCATATATAAATTCCATTAATTTATAAAATGACGCAAAACAACAAAAAATACGAAGCAAATGCTGTAATAAGCGTACATTCCTAATAATGAAGTTATCCTACCAATCTGCCTTGACCACCTTTACATATAGTTCAACATTTCTTACCTCCCTTGGTTCATACACAAGATCAAGGAAGTTTTCATCGATCTTTTTTCGCTGATATCTGGTGTTCTTTACTGCCGTCAGCTGGACATCATGACCAATATATTTTGACCTAAATCAAAAATGACAGTTTATAATACCGGATTCCAGTATTATTCAGAAAGACCATTACAATTAACTGGAGAATACTTTCTAATTATTTTGTTGGGTTTTTTTATTCATATCTGATAATAATGATCTAAATTTCATAATTTTTCATGTTATACTTTGAGATTATTGACACCCTAATTCACATTGTTGATGTCTTCCTAAAAGCCAATGCATGAGCAGCTGGATGCTTTCTGTAGAAATATATTTAATGCTGTTTCAAAGTTTCTCTAATTTTTGCTATAACCTAATTTATATTTCATGGCATATCAACATTACTTGTCCCATGTTTAAACGTGTTCATGCCCAAATGCCTTCTGTCAAAATTGGTTAAATTCTGTCAAGCAGTTTTTTGGATAAAGTTGTTTAAATGTGTTCCATAAAAGGAAAAACAGCCATCTGATAGCAGTTCAGCATAATTTCTACAGAACTTTAACGCCCTTCATGCCATAACAGTCAATAAAATGTGATCAAATTCTGTTTATTGTTTATGAGGAAAAGCCCTGGTAGCTGGATGCTGTAAATCAAATCTGAACAAATTCTAATGTGTGGTGTCAGAGAAGAAAAAGTTTGAAGCTTTTTCTATTTTTAGTAATAACGTCCATATTTAATGGCAGATCATCATTTGTAAAAACTTGAAATTCCTTTTATGCGTGGATGCTTTCTATCAAATTTGGATGAATTAAGTTGAGCTGTTTTTTTAGAAAATATTTCAAAGTTTTTCTATTTTTAGCCAAGGCAGCCATATTTGATGATAACTTATCATCTGTACAAGCTTGAAAAGCTACTCTTTAAATAAATGCAGCAGTGTTTGCTAAAGATTTCATCTTCTCTTCTTTACATTTTCTATCCATGATCATCAACCATGTGCTCTTGATTGGTGCCTATGCTAATCACAATCAGTAAGACATTTCTGTAGAATAATGAAATTGGGTGTCTTATGCTTCCTAGGCACGGAGTGCGCCCTATTAATAAGCCAGCTTGGGGTGCATTTGATTCAATCTAAATTCAGTTGTAACAATCTATCTCTGTTGTCCTTTTTATCAGCCCCACTGACATCATAGAGGCAACTTTCTTGTGACAAAGATGGAAAATTAGGGTCAATGACATAACATAAAATGATATTTCATTAAGAAGCTCATTCTGATGAATACTCTTTCTTCATCAAAAATCACATCTTTTCAGGAATTTTTCTTATCTCTTTCATGAAAACAATCACAACTTTCATGAAGATTGCACTTTTTTCACAAAAAAGTAACTTATCCATGAAAAGGTTTGCACTGACATTCAAATGAACTTTTTCATTAAGTGACATTATTTATTTTTTTGTAACTCATTTTTCACTGAAAAGGAAATTTTCATGAATATTTTACAATTAATCTGGTTGGTTGGTTGATTGTATTTTTACAGCACACCAGCACTCTCAGGCTATCTGGCGCCATAAAAAAGGTTATATCTTTGATCATTTACAAGTGGTAAAAGGTTTTGTATCGAACAGCACAATTAATCTAAGTGTCAGTCTACCATTATGGCAATGTCTGCAAGTACTTCTGAGAACCTAATTAAATGCCGACTGTTTTTGCTCTCTGATTTGCACTGTCAAGTGTTTGTTGTATGTCTACATTCAAATAAAAGTAGATCTCCTTTGTATTATCATGTTAATTACATCTTAACATCTTTTGCATCAAAAGTGTGGAACAAACATGTCGCAGAATGAATTGCCTTAGGTTCATCATGATGATGATTCTTCCCAAGTCATACCTGTCAACTTCTCAGACTGTGGTAGGGAGTATCTGAGACACAAAAAGTGGGTTTATGGTTTTATGGGTATACCTGCCAGCCCCAAGAAGGCACAAAGGTAATCTCAATTTTCAGAAAAGAAAATCTGAGTGTAAAAAGGGTAACCTACCAGTTTTTGGTCTTAAATACAATAAACTGTATTCCAGATTTTGATGCCAAACCTTCCCTGTGGCTGATCATACAGTCAACTCTCTAAATCTTGCAGTAAGCATGGTGATGTCCTATAATTTTTGTTGAGACAGATCTATTGCTGCTGCTGGAATTTCTTCTTATATTTAGCAACACTCTCAGTTTCTCCATTTTGTTTCTAATTCAGAATGTTTCCAGTTAAAAAAATCCCTCTTCTAACATTTCCACAGCTAGTGAACATAAGCAACATCAGAAGAGTACAATTTGCTTGATAATTATGTCAACTTGTTAACTTTAGACTGGTTCTGTACATGGCTGAAGAAATATAATGAATTCAAGCATTATGTTCTTAAATTGAAGAAACTAGTCTTTTCTCTAGGAATACCTTATCACCGAAGTACAAGTACAAACAGAATACTTATATAAGAGTGTTGGGAAAATACATGTATGCATTAAGTTAACTCATTTGAATATGGAAACACTAAACAGCTATAACCTTTTCGAAAATTTTCTCACACCTATGGATTAATACATAAAAAGGACTCTTTTTCCTTTTTGTCTCACAAGAAATGTAACAAAAAGCAAAAGCCATTTCACAGGCAAGTATTAGACATAATTATATCTCAGATATCATAATGACTAAAGCAAACTCATAATGCACATATCCCTAGATAACTCATGCATAACAGGTTCCAAAAACACAGACTGCAGTATAAGCAAGGGCACGAGTTACCAATGATAAGGTAGGGGACTGATAAATGGTTCAATTAAATTTTATTAAATCACATTCAGAATTGTCAATAAAATACTTTTTCTAACGAAGTGGGCCACAATCCTGTAGAAATTACCTTTATTTTCAAGTTAACCAACCTTTAAAAGATCAATAAAAACATGCCAAAAGGGTTTGACACACATCACATATACCTCTGAAAATAGTGTGCATCACAGCTTTTTGCATGTACAATGCAGTTATTGTTGATTGACAACAAAAAAATATTTCCTTTTTTTCAAAATCTAAAGACATATAATTCTTGAAAAACAATCGTCAACATCAAAACTCAATTTCTGAAACAAAAATTATTTTATTAGTAAACTACTGATGCCAATTTCAATGCAGGTAATAATGAAATTTCTGCTCATCCTTAATAAGTAAACATGTCTGACATTCTATTTTATTCAAATCTGTATTTCCAGCCATTTTCTGTTCACTTATTACAAGTAGACAGCTTATTCTCAATTGCAGGACATCACTTGCATGGGTCACATGCACTGAGCACCTCTTGGGACAACAAAACACTTTTTGGAGTCTAAAAATCCCCCAACACTGAAAGGTTGGCAATTCTGATAATTTTGTCATGAATTAATGCAAAAGATTACTAATCTACTATCTCTGAAAACTTTTGTAAGCATTTGTTGGGTAGTGGAGTACAGCATTAATTTGTAGATGCAGACTTTTGCTACCCTCAATGGTTCATTAGCAAGTGTGAAGTTGACACAAGTTTCATTAACGTTAATCTTAGTACTTGTTGTTGTTGCTGTTGTAGGGTTTAACACCATTTTTCAGCACAAGATAGGCTAAACATGGCAACCAGTATAACTGGTGGAGGAAGAACCCTGGAAAACCCCCGGGAAGAACCACCAATCCACAAGAAGCTACTGGCAAGCTTCTCACGTACCCATATTAGCCGAGCCTGAGACTCGAACCCATGCAGACAGAGGTGAACATACCTGTCAACCAATTGAGATGAAAACCTGTACGCCAGACCAATAAAAACCTTACAAAGACCAAAAACACCTTACATGAAAAAATGTACTCATTTATTATATAAGATCAACAGTTTTAAAACAACAAATACAATAAATGAACTAATTTTACAGAGTTACATAATTATTTACATCTCTGAAACATTATTTCATTTTATTCTTTTGATTTTCAGTGTGCTGTAACACATACACACACACACACACACACATGCATTATTATATGCAACACATGCACCCTTTGCACTTTTCAAATTGTAATCAGGGGTTTTAAAGTCTATGCAGCAGGTGTCAATGTTTTATTTTACACTGTAAAAATTATGGTAGTGTGTCTGCTTTCAGGGACTTCCTACAACATGTATGTATTTTTTCCATCATAAAAAAGATCTTTCACAGTCTGCATTGTTGTGTGGCAATGAAAGTAGTCACTGAATAACTAATATCAGTTTTGGGAAGCAGATGCCACCAGTAATAATTGTCTGGCTGATAATATCTAACCAGTAGCTACAAAAACTCCTTTTCTGGCGATCGTCTGTTAATACATGCACACCCTCATCAGGCAGCATGCATAATCCTCAAACTCATTTTTAAGTGCTTTATGATCCAGGTGTGGAGCAACTCAAAAACGAAAGTGTCACTACTAGAAAAAGAAAAAGGTATGTGCAAGGTATTTTGAAAAACGAATTTTCAAGGTGCAACATTAACTTCTTTGGATTTATCATGGTCTCATTATTACATATTTATATTTTCCGCCCATAAACCCTTAGTCCTACATTATAAGACCTCAACCTGAAATTTATTTTTTGAGCATCGAGGTCTCCCACTGTAACGCTCAAAGGACTAGCAACACAAATCACCCATGATACTGTCAATCAGTTATAAGTAATGTGTTGAATGAGAGTTGTTTATCTCTTTACCATCTTGATCTTTTTATCATCCTAATGACAATTAACTGTATAAAATGACCAAGGTGATAATATTCCATGAGCATTAAGACTGGGGCTATGCATATCACAAGTGTTTGCTTTTTATACATGCTACGGGTTAAAGATATATACTGCAGTGTCAAAAAAGGTCCTCTTGCCCTGTATATATAATATTTACTGGAAATCCTCTTAGAGTGGTTACAGAGATTTTCATTTGTTTTTGGAATCCCAAACCCCTCCATGACTTAGCAGGTATGCCAAGTATGAAAAGATCCCTCAAGGTGCTTAGAAAAAATAACCAAATGAAAAACCTGAAACAAAACCTATATGCAATTTTCTGTTTTATAATAATTCATGTGAAGTATGAAGAGAATCTATCAAGGGAATTAGGAAATATAAGCAAATCAAAAACTTTAACCAAATGTTTAACAAACTGATGATAATGGTGATGCAGTCACCACCTGAAATGTGAATGTTGTCTTGCTTCACACAAACATGAGCTTGACAAAAACAAGTAAGATACAGACAGAATTGGATTTACTCTTAAAAAGTTAAAGTTTTCTAGTTGAATATTTTTTATGGCAATCTATCTGGACTTTACAATGTCTCATGATATTCAAATGATCTAAAATAAATGTATTACATGCATTTTCAGCTGTATAACAAACCGTGGTGAGCTTGCTGTCAAGCTGTAAATCCTATATCTCTGTCCCTCTTCCATCGCCATTATCTCTGAGCTGGGTCTCCATACAGTTAGAATGGTTGCTATAGACAGAATAAATAACAACATGGAATACAGGACAACAAGTCATATGAAGTCTAAATTTCAAATTTTAAGCAGACTTACACAAATACAAAAGAAAGAAGAAATAATGAAGATAGGAGTGGAGAGGATGAGTGTCAGTTTATTTAAACTATTTTGTAAAGATAACTTTATAAAAACTAGGTCCATATTTAATTATCAATATTAGTACAAATTTATTAATTTTTTTTCAACTGAGAAAAATCTGCAATGTGTTGAAAATACAGTATGATCCAACATTAGGGGCAACAGACTGCATTATTTTATTTGAAGTAATAAACAAAATCAGAAATTATTTTTGATATAAAACTCAGGACACCTCTTATATTGTTTCAATTAATACTTTACTATGTGGATAAAGTTCTGTCATTATACGAAATTCATTCTATTAGTCTGTTTATGATCAACAAGTTACTGGCTAACTGCGATAATAATGAGAGTCCAATGTGGCCTGACTATGCATAACATGACCCACTACAGACACTTCAGCAAACATGTTGGCTATTGTTGCTAGGAGCCTGTGTGTACATGAGATACCTACAGTGGCTACTATAAATAGTTGACTGCAGACATAGGTTTCAGTGATCCTATGGAGTCACACAAGGAGTACCACATAATTTAGTAACATTTTTTGTATTTTGCTTGTAAATTTTCTAAAATTTCATTACATGTATTATATTATCTATCAATATCAGCATGTTGCCTTCCATACATCATACCTTTTATTTCAACCCCTATAGCTATAACACTTAGGTCTTATTACAACTTTTCATTGATCAATTCTAACCAATATCTCATATATTGGGGGCTTTCAGCTGCTGTACTACCTACATCAGTATATTGTCTTGAATTTTAGAAACCAAGCTCATTATTTCCACTGTAACTGCTACATTTACCCCCAATATATTATGTCCCTATGATCCTAATCCATCAAGCACAGTGCATCCCACAACTTCTTAGTTGTCAGGAATCACCTTGGTGATCACAACCACTTATTTGCTGGGAATCAGCTGTGTGATCACAACTTCTTAATAGCTAGTTGCTGGAAATCACCTGGGTTGACACAACTCATAGCTAGTTTTGTGGCCACATACTCGCACCTGCAGGGATAGATATTCTAAGTACATCTCATCAGTTTGGTGCACTGGATTTATCTGGATATGTGCCACGGTATGCAACATTTTATAGTATCTCAGTTTTTTTGGGGGGCCCCGAGTGGCCGAGTGGTCTAAAGCGCTCTCCGTTACAGATCACTGCCATCTCACCTCTGTCTGCGTGGGTTCGAGTCTCGGATTCGGCGAATGTGGATATGTTAGAAAGCTTGCCAGTAGCTTCTCGTGGGTCGGTGGTTCTTTCCGGGTATTTCCCGGTTTCTTCCTCCACCATTAATACTGGCCGCCATGTATAGCCTATCGTGTGCTGAAAAATGGCGTTAAGCCCTACAACAACAACAACAACAACATCAGTTTTTTGGTGCAGGTGTGCTGTGTTATCAAAGTATGCATATTCCAAGTACATTTCCACCTCAGGTGCACTTGGTTAACTCAGTCCTTCTACTCTGGCATGCTGCATCTCACAGCTCCTCAGTTGTTGTGTGTGTGTGTGATTTGGATTTTAACATAACTTTAACAATTTTTCAGTCATATCACTACAATGTCTGCAGTGTGTCAGTTTATAGTGATGTCTAGCACTGGGGCATCATGCCTGTGACATGAATCATGTCCCACCCAGTCACATTATCCTGACACCAGGCTGACCAGTCCTAACACTAACCTCTTATTGCTGAGCACCTAGCAAGGCAACTTACTAGTACAATTTTCATCAGTCTTTGGTATGACTTGACCAGGGTTCAAACCGCAACCTTCCGCATCTGAGGTGTACACTCCAACCACTTAGACCATTGGAACAGTCTCCTCAGTTAGTTGTGTGGCACATGTGTGCAATGGATGCAGGTGCACTACTCGCTACTTTACAAGTTCAAAAGTTTAATTTACACTATATGATAATGGAGACATTATTATTTCTTGAAAAGCCACCATATGCTGTGAAGTATTTAAGATTAACTCAGTTTCTCCTAAAAAGGTCCACTGAAGGCACACAGCTACAGACTCATGTTCTTTAAATAGAAGACTAACTTCATTAATATTTGCCTTTAAAAATCAGCAATTCCACTGTAGTATGATCTCAGACATATGTATGAAAATGGTGTAAGTACAAAATGTCTGGCAGTTTTCATGGTGTGATATCAGGGGGCAACTAAACCAAACAAAGGGAGAACTAAAGGATCTACTATATTTACAAAAGGATCTGACAATCATATTAAGCTCATAATAGTTTGAGTCTAGAAAGTATGTGTCCATGGGTCTCCAGGGTATAAATACATCATGTGCCGTGTTCTGGCAGACACATTCTGACCAACAGTGAGTATACACATGAAGTAGGCATAGAAGAGCAAATGCGACCACAGTATGCTTACTATAGAGATCACAGTAATGTATAATAAAACAAAGCATTCCACATTATATTCCAATATTCAAAATGATATAAAATAAACATACAATATATTCTCCAGTGTTGAAGACTGATGCTCCCATAAAATTAACCAAGCAATACTAAAGCAGTGCCATTTAACTGGTTGCATACATCTGTATTGACTAGAGTGACAAAACAATAATCTACTATTATATCTTACTGCATAAGTAAATTCCAGTAGAGAAATATATCAAAGTGTCAGTACTGTTACTACGGCAAATAGCTAAACATGTATAGAAGGGAGCATCCATTGTAGTATTCATACAGTGAGTATTCATTATCTGTATATTGCACTGAAGTGACCTTTAGTTAAAAAGAAAAACAATTCTAAACTTATATTTCAAAGTATTAATGTATTCTGGAATATAACAGTACATTATTCATTGGGAAACACAACCTAGTGGTATCATTTAAGAATGTGTTTTATAATTCAATTTGTTTCCGGTTGTACTCTTTCCTCAAAAATATAGTGATCGTATTTCAGTGATTATTTTGTTATGTGTGTTCTTAACACTGCATTGAGCAACATACACCATCTACATTTTTTTAAGTGTGATTTATAAGGGAAAGAACATATAAAACATCAATTCATCTGGATCTATTTCATAACGATAGAGTTTGGACTGGAATGTTACAATTTTATTTTTGTTTCATTCTAGTTGGGTTCCCTGCTTCATATGCTCCCTGCATTGCCCTCCGCTATACAAAGTCAGGTGAACACCGACACCATATTGTCACGTGATCAAAACAAATGGCCTCATATGGAGAGATTTAGTTAACCTATCGGCAGCACGTTTATTCCTTTAATTCTCTGCTTGTTAGTGACACAATATGAACTTTACTAATACTTTCGATCTGAACTATAGCAGTCATTATCTTGTGTTCAGGGAACCAGACTAGTTTCATTCATGCACATTGCACAGTTAATTTTTATCGTTACTAGCATTTATTAAATTGTTAAACTTAAATAGCTCTTCTGTTTTGTGATTAAAATCCCAAAGCTGACATCAAAGCAGACCTTGTGCTGAAGTAAAAACTTGGGACGTTACACTACCATCAGAGCAGTGCAGGATGGCTACCATGGTGTGTCCCTGGTCAAGGCACTTTATACTTCATACCAATAACTTGTGTTGCTGTACCATAAAACACCTATCCAAATCAAAACCATAGATCCAGTGTAGCAGAAAATTAAAACTGGTGGGAAAAAGGCAATATCAAAACTGGATCTGAAAAGATGCCCTTTAAAAGGTATATTAAAGGTTACAGACAACTCCCCAAACATAATGCATTCAATTATTGGAAAGAATAGCAGAAATTGTGTAATTACATGAAGAATAGATAAAGGGACAGTCGGATGGACAGAAATTTGATTACTATAGGGGTTGCACTTTGAGATGTGGGACCCTAAAAATTTCCAAAGCAGCAAGTAGTCTGCAATAACCTGACCTTTTGATCTACAGTATCAATGACAGTAATTAATAATTTCTACTTAATGATTGGGAAGCAATTCATTTATCATTCAATTTATATTCTGGTACATAAAGATTTTGATGCCACCTACCAATCCCTATATATTTATATGTGTGCATGTGTTTTGGGTTTTTAACATAGCTTTAACAATTTGTCAGCCATATCGCTACGTTGTCTGCAGTGTGGCAGTTTACAGTGATGCCTAGCACTGAGGCATCATGCCACAGACATGTAGCATGATGTCCCACCGAGTCACATTATCCTGACACCAGGTTGACCAGTCCTAACACTAACCTCTTAATGCTGAGTGCCTAGTGAGGCAGCTGCAAGTAAAATTTTTATAAGTCTTTGGTACAACTTGGCCAGGGTTCGAACCCACGACCTCCTGCATCCGAGGCAGACACTCTAACCACTAGGCCACCAGAGTGGTCCAGTCCCTATATGAAAAGAATATAACTTGGAGATGTTGAAAATAGAGAATATTGAAGCATTCTGTTTCAACAAAATGTAAGATTATTTCAGCATGTTTTTATTTAAAAGCAGACCTGCCAACCCTAACAAGACCGTCTCAGTAAGGTAGTTGAATTTTTTTTTGTATACTTGACCAATTATCAGTAAGGTGTATTTCAAGGGTTATTTTTGTAAGACTTATGGCAAAATCAAACGGACTGGCAGGTCTGCAAAAGCTGAACAAAATTTTAGCAATTTTAACCACATTTATTTCAGTGGATAATAAATACTGAAGGGATTTATTTTCTCTATCCCTCACCAATTGCTAAAAGGCTAACATTTCTCTACTGATAAAATAAACAAGCATATGGCAGATTTAAGATTTTAAAATTGTTGAAGTTTTAAGAGCTGATAATTATGAGGGCCTCAGAGATCACAAGGACTGTTACAACATGACTGGTCTATCAGGTAAGCCTAATATGTACTAATGTTTACTTATTTTATTGTCCAAGTCTCTGCGAGCACAGCTAGCAACTCTGAACTTCAGTACTGGAGTCACATTTCTGGGTTTCACATTCTAAAAAGATCAAGACAAACAAGAAATAGATACAGATGACTTGTATGTATACTGCAACACTATATGTATTTATTTCATAAGTTGCAAATTATGTATTACATGTACTTTAACTGTACATTAATGTAAACAATCAATAGCAATCAAGAACAATCAAGAGCAAAAAGCACCCAAAAAAATATACAGGCACAACAACTCACACTACACCTCTCCATCAATAACTCTCAAATGACTGGGTCCATTAACATCAACTACGGTGTAAAAGAGAGCGTGAGATAGTGAAGGAGACTCAAATTTGGTTAAAAGTTTAGTGGAAAAGAGGGGTGGGGTGGTAGTAACTTTTGGTAATACATGAGAATTATAATCTCCATTGACCTACACAAATATACATCTAACAGGTTTAAATAGTTATGGCTGTTAAATCTTAAGAAGTCAATTAAAATAAATAATAATGAGCAGACTTTTAATACTGATATGATTGATATACATTATTGAAAATTCATGTATCAGTAAAGTTGGAGTTGTTTCCCTTTTTAAGCCAGAACATGTGTATCCATCACAAGCAAGCACCAACAAACCAAAGCTTGTTACCAAGAATTACACTTTACTGCCAGAACCATAACCATCAATGTTCAGAGCCTAACCTCTTTGCATAACTTTACTAGTTCTAAAGAAATGCATGAACTCGTGTGGTTCTGACAAAGTCAAAACTTAACTAATCACAACAAGCATCGCCTTAACAATCATTTAAGATTGGTTCATTAGCTGTGGATGTTTAATCAAATTCCATGAATAAATAAAACTGGAATGGTACACATTACAGATGCACAATTACATGTATATTTTAGTGTAAGATGTACACACTACAGTTATGCATTTACATGCATATTTAGGTGTAAGTTGTAAACAATGAGTGTCAACATATGGCCCACCAGACTCATCAGTCTAGCCCATAGACCAGGTTTTTTTGTTAAGTGTCAAATTTGTATGCTTATCATAGTTCATGATACATATGGCCCAAATGAAGTACATTTATATTAAATCTGGCCTACCATAGCAAACGGATTTGACACCCCGGTTGTACACATTACAGCAGCACATTTTTACATGTATATTTTAGGTGCATGTTGGACACATTACAGTTTCACAATTACATGAAATGTAGATGTAAGATGTACACATTACACCTGCACAAATACATGTATAATTTACATGCAAGTTGGACACATACGAGTTGCACAATTACATGTCTATTTAGGTGCAAGTTGTACACATTACAGTTGCATATTTTACATGCATATTGTAGGTTTGAGATGTACACATCACTACTGCACAATTACATGTATATTTTATGTGCAAGATATACATATTACAGTTGCACATTTTTACATGTATAAGGTGTAAGATCTATACAATATATCTGCACATTTGCATGTCTATTTAGGTGCAAGATGTAAACAATACAGTTGCAAATTTACATGCATATTCAGGTGCAAAACATACACAATACAGTTGTAAATTTACATAATATTCAGGTGCAAGATGTAAACAATACAGTTGCAAATTTACATGTATATTTAGGTGCAAGATATACACAATACAGCTGCACATTTACATGTATCTTCAGATTTCAGTTGGGCACATTACAATTACACATTTTCATGTATATTAAGGTGCAAGTTGGACACATTACAATTACACATTTTCATGTATATGAAGGTGTAACTTGGTCACATTACAATTACACATTTTCATGTATATGAAGGTGTAAGTTGGGCACATTACAATTACACATTTTCATGTATATTAAGGTGTAAGTTGGACATATTACAATTACACATTTTCATGTATATTAAGATTGTAAGTTGGGCACGTTACAATTACACATTTTCATGTATATGAAGGTGTAAGTTGGACATATTACAATTACACATTTTCATGTATATTAAGGTGTAAGTTGGGCACATTACAATTACACATTTTCAAGTAGATGTCTAAGTTGGACACATTACTATTACACATTTTCATGTATATTAAGGTCTAAGTTGGGCACATTATAATTACACATTTTCATGTATATTAAGTTGTAAGTTGGACACATTACTATTATACATTTTCATGTATATTAAGGTGTAAGTTGGGCACATTACTATTACACATTTTCATGTATATTAAGGTCTAAGTTGGGCACATTACTATTACACATTTTCATGTATATTAAGGTCTAAGTTGCAGACATCACTATTACACATTTCCATGTAAATTAAGGTCTAAGTTGCAGACATCACTATTATACATTTTCATGTAAATTAAGGTCTAAGTTGGACCGTACTATTACACATTTTCATGTAAATTATGGTCTAAATTGGACCATACTATTATACATTTTCATGTAAATTAAGGTCTAAGTTGGACCATACTATTACACATTTTCATGTAAATTAAGGTCTAAGTTGGACAATACTATTACACATTTTCATGTACATTAAGGTCTAAGTTGCAGACATCACTATTATACATTTTCATGTAAATTAAGGTGTAAGTTGGACCATACTATTACACATTTTCATGTAAATTACGGTCTAAGTTGGACCATACTATTACACATTTTCATGTATATTAAGGTCTAAGTGGGAGACATTACTATTACACATTTTCATGCATATTTATGTGTTTATTTAACATCTGCAAGGAAAAAAGTGTTTGGAACTTAAGGCAATAAATAAAGATTTTACAGTACCGTATTTAATGTCATTTTTCATATATGAAAAAAATAATTATTAATTTCGTTATACAAAAATTATATGTAAAATAAAAAATTATCATTTTCTGGTAATGACCGTGTACGAAAAATAAAGGGATCATACCCGAACAAGGTCGACGGAACACACAACACTCGACAACCTAATGTACAAAACAAACGTACAAATTCTGTCTCATTCTGCTCTCAACTCAAGAGTCTGATTGTTGTTATGAGAGAGAGAGGGAGAGAGAATAATCTTTATTGTTCAGGAATCAGTTACCTGTCAGTTGTGTTATTCTTTATGTAAACACTACAAAGGCACCATTATATTCCATAGGCAATTAAAACCTGAATAAATAAATTGTTTTTGTTGTACTAGTAATTATGGGATCCAATGTCAGTAGGCCACATGGCTATGCAGATGTAATATACATGCTAATTAAATACTCTTTGACTTTTAGCTTGGTCTTTTCCAGTAAATACTGGATTGGAGACCAGATTCACCTCAACAGGTCAAATTAAGGAGGCTCTGCATAGGGAAATGAGGCTACCCATGGGGTGTTGAAAATGTGTACGACAATCCCATTAGCAAAAGAACAATATTAATCTACTGATACTTGTGCTGAAGCCATTGAAAAAAATGGCAAATGAATTTAAGGGGGAAAGAGAGAGAGAGAGAGAGGGAACAACAAAGCAACGTGTATCAAAAAATATTTTTGCATTATAAACACGTTATTTTCAAGGATACAATTTGTGATCTAACGTTGGACAAATGCACAAAACTAACTGGGTTTTTATAGTTTTTACTGCATTACTATATCGAAACAATAAGATTAATTGCCCAGTGGTCTGTGGTCTTCACTTCATCCTCTACTGAGATATTATTTTTACTGGATAAATAAACTCAAATGGCTTCAGAACTCATTTTCAAATGCACGTGTTTCTTGGCTACAGACTGACGTAATAAAGAGCGCCCATTAACGATGTTGCCCAGCTATTAATGAATTGCAGTATATATTGTAATAACAACAACAAAACAAAAACATCAATAATTATATTTTCTCGCCGATACAAAAGACAAAGAAGGACAATATGATGAATGCGAATAGATTCTCAGTTAACAAAACAGTTGCCCTTTCCGAGTAAGCTAAGCAAAGGGCTTTCTACACACTTATAATTGGTGAATATTTCTTTTCCGGTAGTTGTTTATTTTCTTTTTCATTATTAGATACCTCAGTTACGCATTTATGCGAAGATATAAGATAACTGGGTTTGTGTTTCATTAAGGAAACAAATATTTATATTTCTCATGTGGGATTATACTAAATATACTTGGCCAAGAATAAACTGGTCGTTTTGCGTATCTAAGTGATACATCGTATATGTAAGAAAAATAATAGGTTGACCAAAAAAAAATGTGAAGTTTTGTGTATGAAAAAATATGATAGCTTTAATTAATTATCATTTTTATGGCTTGATGGTGTGCAAAAAATTAAAGGGTACGAAAAATAACATTAAATATGGTAGGTGTAATACAACTGGTTATAATTACTGCTAATAAACTGCACAGACCCATATCTGCTGGGGTATTACACGATGAGTCAGTGCCATTTGCAGTTGGATATGACTTATAAACAAGCATATATCAGCACATTACCCATCCAACTAGCCATGGCTTTTACTATCAATCTTAAGACTGTTTGATTCCAAGGGATGTTCCATCTACTCTGGGGGCCCCAAGTGGCCGAGTGGTCTTAAGCGCTCTCCGTTACGATCACTGCCATCTCAACTCTGTCTGTGTGGGTTCGAATCTAGGATTCGGTGAATGTGGATATGTGAGAAAGCTTGCCAGTAGCTTCTCGTGGGTCGGTGGTTCTTTCCGGGGATTTCCCGGTTTCTTCCTCCACCATTAATACTGGCCGCCATGTATAGCCTATCGTGTGCTGAAAAATGGCGTTAAGCCCCACATCAACAACAACAACAACAACCATCTACTCTGCGAAACCATTGTGCGAAATTGTATAACAGCCCACAATGGCAATACAAAACAACTAACAAATATTTTACCCTGTGACTTTGACCTTGACCATTTAATCTGTCATCCACATGAATATCTTTGTAAACTACTGAACTTTTATACTAATTTCTATGACAATATAGTCACAGAAGTGATTATGAATTATAGAGATGAGCTACAATAATTTGTTCCAGATCCATTTGTCATTAATAACTGAATTCAATTCTGGCAATAAAATATGTTTAAACTAAAAGCTAATGGTCAATTAAAAAAAGTAACAAATTTTCTACTGACCTTTTACTTTCTGCCTCAGAAATATCTGGATACCACTTACTCCCATGCAATGTTTGATGCAAATCTTTCAAGGAAAAATGAAGACACAACCAGATCCACAAATCTGAATCAACGACAATCCAAACCTTTAAACAAGCCACCTGGTCCTTAGACCTTTTTATACAAACATACTATGATGTTCCTTGTCCCAGTAATGTTGTGGACAAAAACCTAATAATGATCCACTAATGAAAAGTAGTGTTACTGGCCTTCAAAAAAGACTTAACCAAAAGTTGATGTCGGCCATCTGTATGACAGACAGACATTGTGACTGCTAAATCACACCATAAGAGTCCAAAATCAAACAAACCAAAACTGGAACAAGAATTTTGGGATCCCAAACACTTTGAATTCTCTTGAGGTGTACTTTTATTATTTAATAAAATTAAGCCTAAAATTACCTCATTTAAGGATTTTGCAATTTAATGAAAGAATTTCAATCCAAGCCTGCAAATATTTCCTAATTATATAGTTCTGGCTGCAATGTTTACCAAAATTTCGAAACATTTACTTCACTTACAATAAATGAAAGGAGGCCACTCAATCAAAACAATTACGAACTCAACAAACTCTCTCATCAACCTGTTAGGGTTAAAGCACAGCTGACAAGTTTTATAGAGTGCATGTCATACTTTGCTCAACTTGCTACTGCTCCTTATGCTGTGAGGTCTTATTATGATGGGATTCAGTTTGTTAGACTATCTTTGCTGAATATATCTGACAGTTTCAGTAAAACATCTCTAGCATCACTGTGATATCTATTCCAACTAATAATATATATATATATATATTTATGTGTGTGTGTGTGTGTGTGTGTGTGTGTGTGTGTGTGTGTGTGTGTGTGTGTGTGTGTGTGTGTGTGTGTGTGTGTGTGTGTGTGTGTGTGTGTGTGTGTACATGATGAAAAATATCTATAACGTAACTGAATGTAATGCCTGGACATGCACATGGGATGCGTTTCCAGGATCTATAATGACTAAGAAACTGTGCATTGTTTTCCAAATTTGAAATGATGTTTCTTTAAAATAAAATGTTACTAATCAAAGATTCTGTTATCAAACATTTTCTTCAAAAGGTAAGTTTATTTCTATCACCATTATCAGCAAATGAAGCTGATGTTATGTGCACTACAACTTTCATCAATTTCTGCTATTTCCTAGTGATGCCTCATTCCATGTAAAAATCATACATACTTTATGGGAAAAATCAATCACAAAAAGTCCTGCTAAACAAGCATCCGAAGCAGAGATGTGGAAATATCTAACTTAATTGAAACAAACATTTCCTATGTCACTAACTTACATAATGCATATTTGTTTACGCATTCGTGATTTTATAAATGTTTACAGGCAGTACATAAACTAAGCCATTTACATGTGTAAACATTGCAGCTTTACATGTGGCATGTTTTACTCATTACCTCTTGCTGATCAGCCCAAGCTTTTCTGAGTTGCTCCTGAATTTGACAATGCCTTTCGTCCTGAACTAGTCTTCTGTACTCATGTAACAACTCAAATTGTTGCCGACTCAGCAGAAACTGAAATGATTCAAAAACACATCAGAGCATACCTGGTTTATTTCTGTGGCACAAGAATTCAATATATGTAAACAATCTATTTACTCATAAATACAAATCCCCTTGCCAATGGAGCACATTTGGTGTAGCCAACAACATACAGACTGGTATAGAGACAAATACCAGAGTCCCTCATGCATGAAAATTAGGTAATGGTGACCTATTTTTTTAGCATGGTTGAGTTGCTCTCCTATACCTGCATCAACATACCAATTTTCATGTGTAGGTGAAATAGGTCTAAGATGCTATGGGTGTAACAAATACCTGAATATATTAAAAGCCACTCAAGCATGAAAATTAGGTCACTATGATATAGTTTTGGTATGGTTGAGTGCCTGAGATACCTATATGTCCCATGTTTCATGAATAATGCAGGTGTAAGAAATGGATAGCTGAAACTCAAATGTGTCCCAATGACCTAGTTTTTATATTGTATGATAACTCACCCCTCATATGCTTTCACACTGCAATTTTCATGATTATTGGTAAAAACAGACATAAGATATTGAGGATATAATGAACAAAAAGACAAAAAATAAATAAGTAAATCTTGCATGACAATATGGTCACAATGACCTAGTGTTGATATGATATGGTTGAGTTACTCTCTATAAAATGCAACTCTGTACCAATTTTCATAAGCATAGGTAATGTATATAATGATGCATGAATAAGGTTTAATGGCATGTCTGCACAATCCTGGCTATACATTTCTGAGTAAGTTTAGGTATCCCAGGAAAGGCATATAAAAAAACAAAAGCAAAGGCAAAAATGGGTAAAATCCTAAAATACTAAGTCAAATATAAACATACTTTTCAAAAGTCCAAGAAGTTTTCAACTGGACTATCATCACAGAATCCATCACTGTGCATAAAGATTGCTACTGTTAGTCATTCTCTTATGATATGCAAGGTGGATTAGGCCTATTATATCCCCGAGCCCACATGAGTGTAGGTGATATAATGCCATGCTACTGAGGATGTGGGTGTAACAAATGAATAGCTGAACATATAAAAGTCAAACATGAAAACTGGTTCACACTGACCAGTTTTGGAATGTCCAAGTTACTTAAGATGGAGAGAATTGGTTGCAAAGTCAACTGTGGTGCCCCAACGACCTCCTGGGTTAAGGAATTGATGATGATGATGAAGTTACTTTTATTAAGATGTACCCACATACTAATGTTCATGTGTAGGTGAAACAGGTTCAAAATTATGGAGATGTAACAAAAAAACAGATGAAAATAAAAACAAATTGGTTAAAATGACCCATGTATCTGCATAACAATTTTCATTAGTGTAGGTGAAATAGAGTCCACGATGTTTCGGGTTTAACATACAAACAGTTACAAATGCAAAAGTCACCACCAAGTAAGCAAATTAGGTGACACTGTCCTAAATTTGGTATGGTGGAGTTACTTTTGTCAAAATGTATCTACATACCAATTTTCTTCAGTGAAAGTGAAATATGATCCAAGATACTAAGGGTGTAATGAAACAAATATACAAACAAATGAACAAACAAACAGACAAATGCACAAAGAGCTATATCCTTCCCGACTTTGTTGGCATGGGGATAAATGTATTCTTTTAAAAACTAAAAGGTTATAATTTGAAATAAGATTAGACAAATTCTTATATATGATGCACTCCAGGGTAGAAGGATCTTCTGCAACAAAACGTACATTACTCCTTCATGAAATTACTTTCTGACAGCAGAAATTTGTCTAAGGCCCAAACAAACAAATAAAAATAAGGAGATCAATTTTAAAAAATGTTCTCTGTATAAGTAAATGGATTATATATTGCCCAGGTATCCTTTTGGAAAAGTATATCCCATGCTGCACTTCATTGCCTTTTTCAGGTACTGACCTCAAGACTATCTGGGTTGAGAGATTCCATCATTGCCTCATACAATTCTTGTCCTGTCTGAAGATGGGCCACTTCTTGTCTAGTCCACTTCTTTTTGGATACACACCTTCTCTCTGATAAATAAGAACAGACCAAGAAAAGGATGGCTAGGTAAATAGTGAAAACACTGTATAGCTTACATTTCTTTATCTGTATCTGTTAACACAGGCATATGCATGATACATGCCATGAGCTGATTTTATCCACTTATTTACATCATTGGATGTGGCTTTAAAAATCACTTATCCAGACTGAGCCCTGGAGTAAGTTGCACATGCCTGTGTTAACACATAAATACAAAATCTGAGCATACTCAATGGGATCATTTTAGTGGTCATCAAAATTCCCAATTTCAGCAATGTGCTTCTTAAAATTTTATTTATTTAAAATTTGAAAGTTTGTTTTCCTCCCCCCACCACCACCACCAAAACTATGGGTCTAGGCTCCATTCCAATCACCTAAGGAAAATCCCTCACTCTTTTGTGCAAGTACAAATACAACATGAACATACAAACAGATAATAATAGAAAGATGATGTTAAATAGCAATAGTGATTTACCTCTGTGTTACATACAAATAAAACCACTTGCTATTTTGTTTAGTTTTTTAAATGGCACCCAGAAGTTTAGCATTTATGATGCATGATCCAAAAAGTCTGAAATTTTAATTTCACAAATATTACATATTTTAACAAAAAAATTTTCTAATAACCTCTGCACAGTATACTGACTTTGCAAACTCTGATGACCCTTTTAACTTCTTTGGATGTGATAATCACCAGACCCGATTTTACAAACTCGTTTATAAACAGTACAGCTGTGTCCCACTAAGCCTCTCAATGGTCAGAGATAAGGCTTGGGTAATGTAAGTAATCTAGATGATATCAGTCTCTCACAAAAAAATGACACTGATGATCTAAGCAATGAATTTTATATTTTCCAAGAAATACAACAAGCATGGTCTGATATTTGTGATCACTTTCTATATCTAAAATACCTAAATATAAACAGTACAATTCAACTCACTAAGGAACTATTAACTGGGGATGCAGTGGGTATGCTGTCTTTTGAAGAGACCAAAATTAATGAAAGTAGCCATGAAAATTTTTTTCAAGATGGCCACCATAGCAGCCATATTGGATACTGTAGCCATTTACATTTAAAACCAACTACACATCAAAAGAAGTACTTTGGTGAAACCCCACTTAAATATGACCATCAGTCCAGGAAGAATAGGCATTATGATTTTTCAAGATGAGGTCTGCCTGTGACCAGTCATTTAGGACCAACCAGACATCATAAGAAATCTTTCGGTTAAAATTCCATCTTGATATGACTATCCACCAAGCAGGAGTAGCAAAAACAAGGTTTTCAAGACTGATACCATGGTGACCATACTGGGGGCCAGACTGGGACCATTTTCATTTAGGACATTATAAGTCTTCCGGTGAAAATCTTTTCTTTACATGACTTTCGGTTCATCAGAAGAAATTATAGAAAAATGTTCAAGAAGTTTGTCATGGTGATCATATTGGACATCAGACTGATAATATTTTCATTTAGGATGAAGTACACATTATAAGAAATCATTTAGCGAAGATCCCATGTTGAGATGACCATCCATTCCAGAGGAGTAGCAAAAAAAAAGATTTTTGATAAAAGCCACTCTGGTGACCACACTGAATGCCCAGGCAGCACCATTTTCGTTTAGGACCAACCAGATGTTTTGAGGTGAATGTGTGTATGAAGTTTCATGGCAATCTTCCAAGTAGTTTCAGTGGAGCAGAAATAACAAACTTGTGCCAATGGACAAATGGATGATGGACAACAGGCCACCTCATAAGCATTTCTGATCTATGATCAGTAGAGCTAAAAATTAAGAACAAGTGACTTTTACTTCACAATTCCTTTATTTCTCAATTCTTTTTCACAAAACTTGATAGATGACTTACCTATAAAGTACCAATCTGCCACAGAGGTATTGTTTTAAGATTCCTACCACAGGATCCCAAGAAGAGACTCAAAAGGTAAAATACTGTCATTCGTCCAATTTTCCAACATTAAAACATATTAATTACTTATCTCTCTGTCCACATAATTTGTGTACAAACAATAATTAAAGTTTTTCTGAATATCTTGTTCAGAAAATACCATATTTACCATATATTTTGGGACAACATATTTCTTGGGACACCACAAGTAATTTTTAAATTAATTATTTTTGTGCACTGTAAGTTCTGGACACATCAGGTTTTTTTAGTCATAAGCTGTGGGACACCTTTTAAAGCATTCAAAGATTACATGTCAGAAAATGCACTCAAACTTAAATTTTATTAGAAAAACAATATTAAACTGTGTACTTGAGATAAAACTCTTTAATCCACTGCAGCATCACCTCATCAACCCAACCCTTCTCCTGCATACATGCAATCCATTATTTCGGTGCATGAATATTTTTTAGCTCCCTCATGCCATGAAAAATTACCAATGGAGGCAACACATTTCCTGCTGCGGAAACTGCAAGGACAAAAGTCAGCTTTTTGTATCTACACCAGTCATGCAAAGTCTCACACTTTAACCCCTTCTTATAGACAGTCTGTCCAGGAATAAGATCAAAGTACACTAGAGTTTCATCCATTCTGGCCTACGCGAATTCACGGAATGATTTTATTTTCTCCTCCAAATCTTCTGGGAGGCGCTAGGTTAATAATGTCCGTACCCAAAGCAATAGATTATGTATCTTTAAAAACTGTTCCATTGTTTCAATTTATTTTCAAAATTCCCATGAATACTGGGAAAAAGGAACTAAAGTTGGCTCCCTATGTTGGCCAACTATGCATATATAAAAAAATAACCTTTGTATTTGATATCCTGCTGGTAAGTTCAAACAATGAGTTTAATGCTTGCTACCAGGAGTGTTTATTCACCACTCAGGATTCTCTCTGTCTGCCACCTGTAATCATAACTGATACAAACGGGTATTGATGTCTACAGGGTAAATAGTATACAATGCATTAACTTACTTTAATAATACTTTTTGTAACCAATGCCTGTGAAAAGATTGTCAATTGCACTCACAGTGAATGTATTTTCAAATAATAAGTTTTATTTGCAAGATACTGTCATATAGTTAACCTTGACATAATACAATCCTGGTTATTTTGCACCTTACACTATGTCATACATGAATGGCAGGCGCCTTCAAGCAATCAGTTGATATTTCTCTCTCTCCCTCTCGTTAGGAATTTTGTAGGAACCAGTTTTCAGTCTGATAACATTTTCAAGCCTCTGAGTATGACCAAACTGTCTTAGCTTCATCATATATCTTTCAAATGTTTAACAAAATTCATAAAGGAAATAAGGAAAGCAATATAAAAAATTTAATGAATACTATAACACAAATCTACTAGAACTGTGACCTTAGGTCCAAGGTCATAGCAGAAAATGAGTGTGTCACAGAATGAATTGTCTTAGCTTTATGATGATTAATGCCATGTATGATAAAAATCCATCTAGGGGTTTAGGAATTATTTGCAAAGGAAAACATTTAAGCAAAATCATAATGCAAATTATCTATGTCAGGAACCTAGACCTCAATGTAAAAGAGGTGAGCGAATCTGTCACAGAATGAATTGTCTTGACTTCATAATGATTGATGTCACATATGATGACAATCTATCAAGGGGTTTAGGAAACACTAGCAAATAAAAATCGTTAGCCAAAACCTTAACACCATAGCTGCCACAACTAACTGCCTTTTCTCACTTCCCCCTAATGTGAGCTCAGCAAAAAAACAAGGAGGGTCAAAGGAACTCTGAATATAATTAGGGTATTTAAATCAGTTTCAAGATGTGATGGTCATCTGTTCTATCACCTTTTCTGAATATGTGTAAGACATAACTTTATTTTTGTCCCATCAGCTTAAAAATTGCCCCAAAAATTTTTAATTCTATTGAAAATTATTACAAGTTTTGAAAATATGGTGTCGAACAAATTGGAGGATCCAGATATGCTGGATTAATGATGGTACTAAAAAATGTAAATTATAGGGACAATTTCAATTGTAATAAATCTTCATAAATGATATCTGTAACAGATTTAAAGTTATGACCCCTGAGTCCTTGTCCATAGGTGGGGTTAAGGGTTTAAATAACAATGTTACAAATTAGGAGATATATAACAAAAAAAACCCTTGAGACTTTGCAGTGGCAAGCATCTGAAGTTGCTTTAATATATTTCTGCTAAGCGATGTTAAGTTTTAAATATGTCACATAAATGCTGCATTTTTCTACTGTGCAAAGTCATAACATTTTAAAACACTTTTGGTAAGACATTCATTACACATACATGTATCTAAAATGAACCTGTGTTGAATGATAGTTATATTTCTGAGTTACCATCTTTATCTTCTTTTTCCATCTGCTGTTCCATGTTCTGGTAAAACCTCTCCATGTTGTCTTGTTGTTGGTTTTCATGGTTTTGTCTCTCTCGTATCTCTGCAGTTTCATTTCTAAACACACATCCTCCTTCAGGCAGCTTTTCCATATACTAAAACAAATAAAGAATCTAATTGTTTTAAAGCTGAAATTCAGAAAAATTAGTAATGAAAGAGTTTTAGTTGAGGTTTTAACATTTTTATGTATCAGTTCAAACTGAATGAACATCCATATGCACTTTTTATAAACCCCTCCAGTGCCTAACTGCACCTGAATCTGCTGTTAATGAGAAAAATATTTGCTTTACTTCAGGTGATCAATCACTTGCCAAACATTAATAAGCCACATGACATAACGATATCTAAGGAGGGACTCCAGATTAAATACTATTAGAAAACAGCATATACATACAAGTTACACTTTTATAACAGGAGTACCATGAATGGCACATTAAACACTAAACACTTTTGACTCCAAAGTCAACAGGACTCCTCTGTACTTTATGTGCATTCCCTTCACAAACTTTGGTGAAGGCACATGGTCAATATATCTGAAACTTCTGTGCAGAAACCATTTTTCTTCTTTCAGTTCTAGTTACCATGACCTTTAACCACTTGACCCCATAATCAATAGACTTCTTCATTACCCTAAGTACAAGCCATCCACATAGTTTGGTCCAGATCTGTGAAGCAGAACTAATGTTATCATAGTGAAACCGTTTTTCTTCTTTCTGTCACAGTGACCTTGACCTTTTGACCCTGAAATAGACCTTCCTTACCATAAGGGCAAGCAAGTCATCCATAAAAGTTTGGTTGATGTATGTCTTATAGGACTAATGTTATTTGTGCAAGTATGTAATACAGACTTAACATTATTGTGCAGAAACCATTCTTATTCTCTCATTCACAGTGAAATTGACCTTTGACCTTCTGACCTCAAAATCAATAGGTTTCTTCCTTAAGTTATCAGAGTTGCAAGCCATCCACAAAGTTTGGTAATTGCAGATGGTGGACAACTGAAGTTATTGTGCAGAATCCATGTTTCTGCTTTAGCTGCAGTGACCTTGACCTTTGACCTAAAATCTATATGGCTCTTCCCTACCCTATCTGCAAACCATTCCTAAAACTGTTTGGTAACTGTTATTGCACAGAAAAGTGACCCTGACCTTTTGACTTGATAGGGTTTTTTCTTACCTCAAGTGAAGATGAGCCCCCCACCACCACCACCACCAAAGTTTTGTAACTGTTGTTGGTGGGCAAGTTATTTTGCAGAAAAGAAATTTGTAATAGTCACACAGGAATATAAAATGATAAAATAATATGCTCTGCCTTAATAGAAGGCATATTAAAATGTGACTTATGGAATTTACTGGAATTTGATCATCTAGCAATCTAGAAAACAATGCCAATTTTATTTGAAGTCAATGATACTGACAAGTAAAGTATGGTATGCATCGTCTGAAAATAATACAATAAATCTGTATATAGTACATCACTCTGAGTATGGCAATTCAACATTTTAATCATATCCATTTTTAAATTTAAAATATGGTTGACACAAGAATTTCCAGTTTTACTTAGAATTTACATTTACTTACATATTACAATAATAATAATACTAATACTAATAATAACAACAACAATAATAATGGTAGTTAATATTAATACTTTCTGGATGGTGTTTATTGTCTTACCTAAGACCTGAACATATAGTAACCACCAATTAAAACTGCATGTAACATATTTCACTGTATGACACACCAGAAGTGTAGCCTATAAATCTAATCCAAGTAGACAAGATACAAGTAAACTTCACATAAAAGTGGTTATTAAATGATCAGTAAAGTACTTAAATCATACACAGGGAATAAAACTGGAATGTCTGCTTTACATTAATATATATTATCAGTGGCTGAACATGTTGACGGGATAAAATAATTAGCGTGGAATTGAGAGTGTGTGTGTGTGTGTGTGTGTGTGTGGTGTGTGGTGTGTGTGTGTGTGTGTGTGTGTGTGTGTGTGTGTGTGTGTGTGTGTGTGTGTGTGTGTGTGTGTGTGTGTGTGTGTTTTGATTTTTAATGTAGCTTTAACAATTTTTCAATCATATCACTACAATGTCTGCAGTGTGGCAGTTTATAGTGATGTCTAACAGTGGGGCATCATGCCATAGACATGTAGCATGATGTCCCACTCAGTCACATTATCCGGACACAAGATTGACCAGTTCTAACACTAACCTCTTAAATCTGAGCCACTAGCAAGGCAGCTGTTAGTACCATTTTTGAAGTTTTTAGTATGACTCAGCCAGGGTTCAAACCTGCAACCTCCCACATCTAAGGTAGATGCTAACCACTAGGCCACCAGAGCGGTGAGCAACAGGGGGTACCAATTTTGAACCATGCGATTTTGTCACCTTGTGTTAACTTGAATAAGGCGAATGCATGTTGTCCATAGTTTTTCTTTCTTACTGACAGAAATGAGTACATAGAGATTAATCTTTCATCCTTACAGTGAAGTTTTCAATACATACCAATGACCCAGTAAGTTTATTTCTATTTAGAAATTGTTCAATACATGGACAAAAATATCTGGCATCAGTGTGTAAGCAATCATACTGTTATTTCTGTACGCTCTTTACTAAATGCAAGTGACAAATGATTTATACCACAGTTGCATTCCTGAGGTTATGGCATAAATTGAAATTAGCATAAATCAAAAAAAATTGTGCTTGCTCAGTGAGTGAAGAGACACATTTGCATACACATACATGAGCTGTACACCAGAAACAACACATGGCACCAACATGAGTGTAAAAGCAAGCACAGTGGCTCAAACTTAATGTTACTTCTTTATCATAAATGGCATTAAAATGAAAGTGTGTAAACTGAATTGGCATATAGTGAGCATCACCTGTACATGCATCTTTCCAGATGTCAGATAACTGACGGTAAAAATATTAATCATACTTTTTCAGCTGTCTTGTAAGTATAAAAATTTGCAAACTTTTAATAAGAAAAACAGCAAAAACTAATTATGACTATTTGGGATTGATGATGTGTGAAAATTAATGGGATATGAAAAATAACGGGCAATACAGGGTACCACCAAATAAATGGAGACTGGATGATAAAGTATACAAGCCCCCTATGGGAGGAAATTGATTTCTACCAACCATTAGTGGGTACTTCCTGACTACAACAACATCTATTGCACCAACTAGACCACCCTCTCCATACAGGCCTGTAAGGGGTACACAAAGGGGGCTGGGTTCTCTTTGAAACCCTAAGCGACTGTCCCAGGGGGCAGAACGGCATGAGTTGGCACATATCTTCAGCAAGAGAGAGTCTGGAATCTGCAAGAGTTGAAGTAAGACATGGTTCGACATACATTGTAAAAACTCTAATACTGTGATGTAATTGGTTTTGTAGACACAAAAATAACAAGTTGCAAAATATATACAGTATATTACCATAAAAAGATTTCCACTTTAAAAATTCCCTGAAATTTATGTGGTAACTGATATTTTTTAAATAAGTTATTTAAATCATGACTCGTTTGGGTTCTTTTTTTTAAAAATCACCCATCATAATGTCCATAGGTTTTTCCCTTGAGTACAGTCATTACAAAAGTAGAGTTATTCACATAAACGTAATAAACTTTAATAGCTAATTATAAGCTGTTATACGTTTTGATAATCTAGAAGATGGATCCTTAATGGCACCTCCTTGTTCATGAAAAAACTTTTACTGGCGCAAAAGGCTCCCCATTGAAGGTTTTGGTGCATTTTTCCTTAATTGTCCAGTTTGATCGACCTATTATTCACACAACTTTGCATCACATCATAATTTCTAAACTAAATGCCTTGTCACAGTGTTGAACAACTGATGTATATGCAAAACTTAACGAGATATATATATATATATACTTAAGTTTTGACTGACAAAAGTAGCACTATCTGATCATGTCACATTTCTAGTGGTCTTAAAAAGAGTTGTGAATCAACAAAAAAAAAATTATTTTCATTCTAAATCCACACTTTCTGGTAAACTTTACCTCCAGTGGTGTGCATGCCTCTTTACTGCCCACCAGTTCTGCTCCTGTGATGCAGATTTTCTGTCCAATCTGGATTCTGCCATGCATAACAAGGTCTGCCAGAGGGATGTCTAACTTAGTTTTTATACAGTACCAACCATCTGTCAGTTCCAACATAACCTACAAGATATATAAATACATGGAATTCATTCAGCTTTCATGACAGATGAACATATTGACTTTGGGCAAGCACAGTGGGTAACAAAAACAAAAGGTAGAAATTCTGTCATGTTGTCCTCCATAGCAGCTTGATGTTACTGTCAAAACTTATTTCACAATGGCACCATCTGATAGACCAATCTAGACCAATACACATTCAGACAATGAGAACCATGCAACATTCATGTTGATTCCACACATATTCACTATCATATATACTCATCTATAAGTACAACTGCTAACAACATAGACCCTGATCTGCCATTGCATAATGTACTGGTAGATTAAGGTCTGTGTAGTTTATTCTACTAATTATGCCTAACAAACTGCATAGACCCAGATCTGCCAGCACATTATGCAATGGTATATCTGGATCTGGGCAGTTTGCAGCTTGGCTTGACTTGAGAGTATATATGTTTTAATTTACAGTCTATATAACTTTCAAAAACAAATAATTTAATAACAGAACCTTAACTATGCTAAGGAGGATTGTCACAATAAAAATGCTGGAAATATGATACTTGTGTCTGACTATCTTCTAATATCATGCTTAACGAAGGGAATAGATCAAATAAAGTTCCAACAATGATGTGAAAAGGATTTGTGGTTATTAAAATAATAGATAATATAGTTAACATAACTTTCTCTACTTCTTGATGACACTGTCCCATCCAGGGATGTAACCCAGAGGCAACAGTGGTAAGTGGAGAAAAGAACATGTACTGAATGATGTTTCATTAAATAAAAGTGATGGAGTCAAAATTTTTGACATAAAATGTGTCCTACATAGCAAACCCATGGCCCAAACCAGGGACATGACCAAGAGGTAGGGGTAGTAAAAAAAAAGCAAAGTAATTGTGTGATTATGTTATAATAGTAACAAAGAATAAACTGGGTAAGTTGTTACTGAAATATCATTCAGTGAAGAAGAAAAACTTCAACCAAAAATATGTTTTAACTGTTCTTCTTGACCCCATTGCCCTAAATAAGGATGTGAGCCTAGGCAGTGTTCAAAATTAGTGCTAGCCAGCTTGTCAACACAGATACTTTTCTGGTCAAATTTGACCAAAACAAACTGAAGTAGCTGGTCCCTTGTAGCCAGCTCAAAATAAAGAAAGGTTTATAAAAAGTAAATCTAAATCTGGAGGATCAGTAAATGTTCTGGAAGACCATGAACATTTTAAAGATGATGGTCCTTGAGAAAAATTTAGGGCAAAGAGGAACAATGAACCAAGGCAGGAGTAGTGAAATGCATGAGGTCATTTTGTGATGCTGATATGTTCCACACATGAATGGAACTGGTTATGAGTTTATGAGTTATGAAAACATAAGTGACAAAACAAGTTGCCCAAGAGAACCTGAGATTGCTCACTGACTAACATTTGCATTATAGTCAAATGCATGAGCAGATGGCCAAAAATTATAGGTTAGCAGAATGCTTTTTGTAAAAAATGTATTCCATTGTTGTTGACTGCATATGTTACAAAAACAAATCTTTCAAGGTTCTGATTTTAATATCTTCATCCATACTGCACAGTAAATCAGCATTATTCATAAAGTATTGAAAGGCTTTAATGTCAAAATGTTTTCTGTTTAATTTAGCTAAATTATGTTCAACAGCCTTTTGAGAAAAAGTTATTTATTTAAATGTTATTCAAGGTTTAGTAATAGCAGACATATCTAATATCAGATCATCATGGGTACAAATCTGAAAGCCTTGCATGTCAGGATACTTTCTGTCAAAAAATATTCTGTTCAGCAGTTTCTGAGAAGTCATTTACATAGAGGATCTCAAATGGGTGACAATTTAATATTGAATTTATGAAACGAGTTGAATAATGTCCAGCTTTTGTGAGCCTTGGCGAGCAAAAGCTTGACATTGTTTAACGAGTTTCATAAATTTAATGATAAATCATTAACCATTTGAGATTCTTTTTATCACACAGTTTTATTTCAGTAGAAATTATTTTGATAGAAAGAAGAACGAATAATTTCATTCATTCTGACATACGCTGTACCTTTCATTTGTTGTGCGTAAAAAATAGTCCCAAACAAAGTTGAAATAGTAAAAGTGTATTATACATTTTTGATAACTATAAATCAAAGAATAATCGTCCATCCAAATAAACAAAACATTTTACAAAAGACAAAAAATTTGTCAACACAAATTGTCCAACGCGTGTGATGTCACATTGTTTGATATGGTGCACAGTACCAGTTTGAGTTGGCCTACACAACACAGTGACACTGTTTATGTTGAGATTCCAATCATGACTAAACATTACATTGTTGCAATATTTTTGTGAAAAGACGATTACTGGATGCAGAAATACGTATTTATTGTAATGTATTTGTGACCGGATATTTGCAGTATTTGATTTGGAACATTAGATTGTACAGAAGACATAAACAAAACTCTTTTTTAGTCGGACTTCCATCACATATTTACCACGTACATACACTGCGGTTGGATAAAGTTCTGTCAGTTGAGGAGACCGGTTTATGTCTAAATTCTTCGGTGAACAAAGGTGAGTTTATTTACTTCAGTAAGTTCACATTTAAACCAAGCTTGTATATAGGGTGGATTCCATGCTACAGATATACTGCTCATCCATCCCCACCCCCACCTTCGTTATCATCAAAGCAATACCAGTAGTTTTACTTGTTATTGTTCTTGTCTTTGGGGGTTTTGCCATTTTTCATGTTATGATATGTTATACATGACATAACAAACCCTTGTGGGGGTAAATTGGTAATATTGAAACAGATGAGACTATTTTTTCCCCAATTCCCTTTCACGAGTCGAATCAAAAAATGGCAGCCAAAAATGTTCAATTAAAACAAAAAATTTCTGAAGGCGGGGTTAAAAAAGTTTTCCCACGATCGCAGCCAATCAGTAAAGAGAATACTGCACAATAATTACATGGGCTTATCTGGACCAATCAGAAGTGATATGTTCACATGTATAATATCAAAAATATGAAACTGCACACACTGTAGGCAAAGTGTACCGGCTATGTGATAAAGCTTTTCTAGCAATAGCTGCCACATTTGATGCCATAATTGTATCATTTGAATATATTTTAAAGCCCTTGATGCTAGGATGCATTATCTCAAATTTAGTCCAATTCTGTTCATAAGTTTTTAAAATGTCTTCAAGGTTTTACTAATTTTAGCAATGGTGGCCCTATTAGATGGTGTAACAGCATCATTTGTAACATCTTGAAGCCTTTTATGCCAGAATGCTTTCCATAAAATTTGGCAAAATTATGTTCAGCAGATTATCGGGTTTTTCTTCTTAGCAACAGTAGCCAAAGTGGAACACGTCATTTTTTATAAAACTGAGAGACCATGATGCCTAGATGCTGTCAAATTTTGATCTAATTCTGTTCAGCAGTTTTTGAAAAGCTGTTTAAAGGTTTTTCTGTTTTTAATAATAGTTTCAATATTTGAAGTCAGGTTGGCATCATTGTGAAAGCCTTCCATGCCTGTATAGTCTCTGCAATGGGTTTTTTTGGGGTGGTTGTTGTTGTTTTTTTGTAAAATTGGTCCAGTGGTTCTTGAAAAGTTTAAAGCAGATGCACTGCATGAAACTACATGGATTCAGACCCATACCATAAGCAAATTTGGTCTCACATTCAGGTGAGCTAAATTATAATAAAAAATGTCTCTAATTCTTGACTTCATGGCCATAACTAGATGCAGAAACCAAGGATAGGAGTAGTACTGAAAGAAAGAATATGTTAAATTATATATCCCAAATGTGAAATGATTCAGATAAGGGTTACTGAGGTGAAAGTAATGGAAAATGCTTCAACAAAAGCTGTCCCCAGACACATCCACCCCCAAACAACCACCCATCCACACACCTACATCCCAGTTGCCTGTGTCTTGATGGCTTAATATTGGTTAGTATTTCCTAAATTAAACACTGTCTATGAAAATCTCGAAGAAAATTCTTTCACTTACATTGGGATCTAAATTGAGCACTTTCCCTTTATTGTCTTCAATGTTAGATTGGTCTCCTTCCTTCAGGACTGTTTGACTGTTCTCAATTCCAGAAACACAGAGAATCATTCTCTTCCCACATGCATCATCCCTTTCAACTATCTTCTTCAGAGCAGACCTGGAATTCAGATGCCTTCCACATGTATACCCTAAATTATGAATCTCAAAGTAGACTACAGGTAAAACATATCAACAATGGACAATCAAGGGACCAACACATTTTGCTGTTTTGGGATATGTCCTTTATATAAATACTACAAATGATGTTCAGTGTAGTTATAGCTGTCCTTTTCTGAGCAGGTATCCTTTATATACAGGTGTATTTTTAAGACAGATTTCACTGTCAGCTGACTCCCCAAAACTGACTACCTCAAAAAAAGCTGTCCAAACTCCTGTTTCTTACTTGGAAATCAATCTAAATTTAGAAATTGTTCATGGAATATGAATACCCCATCAAGATGACCTACATTTGGTACTGACAAAGATATATGCCCAGCAGCGTGACTAAGTATCCAACACTGCCAAAGAAACTAACGTAAACACAGAACTTTATCCAAAGTCTGACAGATGTAACGATGGATATCAAAGATGGATGAACAAGAATGTCACTTTATGCACCTTCCTCGTTTATGGAAGGGCATAAGAAGAGGCCCAGGTTGGCTTGATATCATTCCTCTAGCTTACATAAACTTAAAAGTTGACTATTTCACTAAGCAGGCTTACCAGAATGTAGTACTGTAGGAACAAAACTTACCAGTAAGAAAAGTATCTCCCAAACTTTATACCACATTGATTTTTACCTACTTTACCATATGCTGATAAAAATGCCCTCTAAATATTAAGGCATAATTAAAATGCATAGCCTATTGCTCATAATCAAAGTCATCCAAATTCTCTAAATTTAGAGAGGACTCATAAAATTTGGAGCAATGTATCTCATTAATATGCAAAGAAATCACTTATTATAGAACCCACTGATGACAATGTATAAACTTAAGGTGGAGCAAAATCGAATCGCAATTCAGTCTCAGATTTAAAGTGGTAAAAAGTTTATCCAATCAGATTCAATATTACCCCATTAACCTCATTAAGATGAGCAGATCTTACTCATAATCAAGCTCATCCAACACTCTCCGGGGAATCAAATGTCAGAGTAACCTCTTTACATAAAATAAATTCTAGCTCTCATTCCAAAAATTATCCATCATTCAAATTAAACAAAGAAAATGTGAGTACATCCAAAGACTTAAACTGCTAGTAGAAAAAACAATATGACTGATAAAAATATAAAAATCGACTCTGTGTGATTGCTAGCTGCTGCTGTTAGTACAAGTGAGGAATTGTCAATCTGATCTTGGATACAATGTAATGACAACTTCTCTTTCAGGTAAGGAGTGCATTTTTGTCCACTCTCAAAAGCACTGTTTTATCCTGTACTTGGAATTTAATAACACACAAGTGACTCCCAAATAAATCTTTATCCTTATTTTCAGCTATTATCCAAAAACAATGGGCCACAATACCCTGGCAATAATCCTAACATACTGTACTTCCAAATTTACCCACCACATGACAGCAACATCAAATAACGAAAAACACAATGACCACCTTAGACAGAAATTTCCTTCTCATCTTTCTATAACTGTACCTTCAATTTTCACTTTAGATCTTGCTTCTCCATAATAGACCCTCTTTATTAAACTAAGCTTTTCATGCACTGAATATGTTTTTCAGTTATTATTACGATAACCACTGATTAATGCTATATTCTTAATGGCTGCTTACATGATTACATTTAAACAGTGTTTGATTGGTCAAATGACATGAGTTGACAGGACACACACATGTAACGAGACTTTGCAAAGACAGGACTGGCATGTCTTTTAACGATATTTCAACCCCTTTACTTGATTTGATACAAACCAAGTAACCTGATAATACAAAGCAGTTTTACTTTTAACTGACTGTAAAACAGTCCGCACTAATTAAGTTGCCATAGAAATGCTTGCAGGCATTGCTATGATGGTCATTTTGTACATGTGGGTATATGACATTTACGATGATTACACTGGAATGGAATTAAAAGATAAGACTGAAACATGAATTTCACTTGATTAGACTTATTTATTTGACGTTTATTTCTTAAAGTGTTGCCACTAGTAGTCTCAGGGTCATCTGGACTGGCAAAAACAATTTTGCAAGGCACAGTGCGAGGGTGTAGAAAAAGAGGCAGGCAGAAAAAGAGGTGGGAAGACATCATTAAGTAGTGGACAGGCATGGGATTTGGAGATTCCCAAAGGGCAGTAGAGAACAGGGAAAGATGGAGAGAATTGGTTGTAAAGTCAACTGTGGTACCCCAACGACCACTTGAGTTAAAGGATTGATGATGATGATGATGATGATGATGATAATGATGATGATGACTAGCAAACATTATCAAAATTTTCACTGATCAAGACTTTCTTGTATACTGTAATTTTTTCAAAGAAAATAAACAAAATATATAACTTCATATTAAAAGTTGCAAATTTCATGATGTTGATTCTAAATTTCTGGGTCCTAACATCTGTTTTCAATGCTAAAGCAAGCAATATAACAAGGTTTCAGTGACCAATTTTGATGATTGTACTTTAATACCTGTTTTGGCATTGTAAACAAGTTTCCAAGTTATCAGGGCACACTAAAATGAAAGAGCAGTGTTACTTCCAGTTGTGGGATAGTAATTTTCTGTGACTACCTTGTTGTTACAATTCAAAAGTCTGAAGACCAACCAAAATTTCTGGAGACATAAATAAAAAAAATTTTTAAAAATGTATATCAACAAATTTATGTAATAATGAAAATCATTTTTCTGTTTATGGTAAGCACATGAAAGATTTTCATACATATAAAATTGGAAATAATAATAATAATAATAATAATAATAATAATAATAAATTTTATTTTTATTATTATTATTATTATTATTATTATTATTATTATATGACTCACCTGTGACACCTGTCTATTTCCACATCATACCTGTACTTAAGCTGTAACATTACAGTCTCTGGGATTAAACACCTACAAAGAAAGAAAAAATGTACACACCGACATAACAGCAAGATGCACAAAGATATCTTTCTTTTAAAACTGTCTATGTCTGTAAGATGACTACTGTTATAATCAAATTCTGCTCATTTAACTGCTCAGTTTTATATTCTAAACCAAATTTACTCACTATTATCCTAGAACATATACCATATGAAAAGATGAATTAAAGCTGGTAAGAATACAGGTGCTTATTTCATTCAAACATTTTCTTTTTAAACTCTACATAAACCAATGCTAAGAACACCATTAGAAATGTTTTGTCACTAACTGAAAATGTAGAAAACTAAACATATACAATTCCAATGGCTTGCTTGCTTTCTATGGGTTGACAAATATGAGTAAAACTACGATCCAACAAGTGACATAAGTTAAAGAAAACACTCAATGCTTCACAAACCAAGAATTAAATACAATGACATCTGTCCATCTGGACACTCAAAGAAACATAAAAGTTTGTCTTTTATGGGAAGGTAGGTGTCCCTAATGCAGACTAACAAGTAAAATATCTGATGATTCTAAGCATGAAAATATAGAAATAGGGATTCCCATCCCTTATGAATAGATGCCTTATAATATTGTGTATGCTAAAATTTCACAGCATATGAAAAACAGAAGATACATTTAAGCAATGTATGCTAGTTAGCTACACACCCTGAAAAGGATAAATTTACCAGTGAAATGAAATAGAATGCATAATGAATGCAAATGAATGCAGAATGAACACAAATGAAATGCAGGGTGGATGCAAATGAAACGCAGAATGAATGCAAATGAAATGCTGCATGAACACTAATGAAATGATGAATAAAATATAAAGGAAATTGAAAATGCAAATGCAAAATTCAGAACATAGATTGATAAGATAAAGGAGAATTCAGTGAAACAAGAATGCATGTTATTTCAGACTGTCATTAAATTTTCATCGTCAAAAGCTCTTTAGCATGATAACCTGGGATCAGTTTCTTTATTCTTTACACAAACAATTTTTCACTACCTTACCTACAAGCCTTCAAACTGTTTTAACAGCCACCTGATGATGCTATCACCAATAGTGGCATCTATGCGATTTTTATTGGAACAAAATGAAAGCAACTTTTTCAGAAAATTAAATTTCTTGAAGTACACTTACCTGATCACATTAATGTTAGGATAATAAGCTTGCTACCTTCTGAATCCAGCCTTCTCAGCAAACAAAAATCATCTTTTCTGTCTATATCATATAGATTAATGGCAGTATCTCTAGCCCATTACCTTCCCTCCCCACCACCAAGAGTAACTGATTTTATGCTGAGCTATATACAGCAAGGATGACAACATGGCTGGGATGTTGGGAGGGTTTTTAATTTAAAAATAAATAATCTAGATACAGTGCTGCACAGATCAAAAAAATATATGTTATGCAAGACCATTTAAAAATGAAGGTAGAAATATGTTCAAGTAACATGAGTGCCAAACAAAGCACTTGAAAACTGACATAAACACAAAACCTAACATAGATGTGACAGATGGATGGACAAGGGTAGAGCATACAAAGAGAATCTGTGGTCCAAATATGTCCATAGAAAATATTTTCTACATTCTCTCCTTACCTGCCAGCCATAGATGAAGGGGAAACAACCTCATATGCAGCAAGCTTCCAGACAATCCAACGATAATGGTTATAAATCCATGCTTCATTCACCAACTTGGGGTCAACTCCCTCCAATGTTTGAAATGCCCTACGAATAATTAGACATTTTAAATCAGTTATACGTATCCAAAATAACAAATACAGATACTAGCCATATAATTTCAATGAGATTGAACTACAAACACCAACATTGTGAATGCAAATTTTTTAAAATATATTCTGGAATGTTTCTATAAATGATTTTAAACTTTTAGGTACTTCATTATCATTATATTTAAATTAATTTATAATAACATGTTATTCATGCAGTGGAGAAGCTGAAACTTCAAGAAAAAAACCTGACTATGATACACGGGATGCCAGCAACATAATTAGTATAAGTAAACAATGGTATATCCCTGGATCTCAAGTAACTTGTATAACAGAAACCAGAAATAAACGAAACTTTATAATAATGAGCTGTGACCTTGACTGTCTGGATCAGATCTCAAACATACAATGCAACACATCTTCTGGTAATGATATACAAGTTAACAAGATTCATCCATTTATCTGAAACAGCTGTGAAACTGAAATGCACAAGGGCAAATATGACTGAAATGTTGACTGACCTTGACCTTAAAGGTAGGACCTCCACTGTGGTATGCCACACACCTTTAATTCATGATATATAGTTATGCCTAGTTTCATAGCTTCATTTTATATGACTCTAAAATACGAACGTGGACAGAAACATGGAAAAGAATGATTTAATATGAAACACCATGACACTGAACTTTACAATAAGACCCCCAATGTGGTATATTACACACCTGCTCATGATAGCCTATATGCACACCAAGTTCTGACACTTAATTTTAAACAACTCAAACGTAACAGAGTGCAAAAGAAAGTGTGATGTAGCATAAAATACTGAGTCATGCCCATGCCCTTGAAGATAACACACACACCCAATGTGGCATGTGACAAACCTTCTAGTGTCAATATACCAGGTTTCATCCCTTTATCTCAAACAGTTTTAAAGTTCTTGAACAGAAGTGTGATAGAAGCATAAAATACAAAGTCATAACCTTCCTTGAAGATAGTACCCCCAATGTGGTATGCAACACAACTTCTACTCATTATATACATGTATATTAAGTTTCATCCCTTTATCCCAAATGGATTTATAGGTACAGACCAGTGCAGATGAAAAAATATGATGGAAACATGAAATAATGAAACATTATCTTGACCCTGAAGGTAAAATCCCAAATATGCTGCATGACACATCCAGTTATGATGATGCATGTACCGTAGTTATTTTAACAGATGCCCCTGGGAGCAGTGCAATTTCCACGAGGGGGGAGCACTGAATATTGAACATCACTGTTTCACTGAAAACATTCATAAATTAGGTTGTTTTGATTTTTCTAACAGTCGTTGGAGTACTCATGTACTGTTTTTATTATTTGGACATTCTACTAGAAATCCCTTGTCATGATCTTGATCCACAGACTATTATGATATAAATTGTTAAAAAGGCAAATTCGATCAATTTAAGCAAATTTTTAACGTAAAGTTGATCTCTATTAATCCTTTCTGATGAATACATTTAGTATAGTCAATGAGCAAATACCCCATCAATTCATCAAAAAAGTGAGTGGAGAACTATAAAGATGGTGATTTGTCTCAAATATTTACCCCAACAATGAATTTCTAACCAACAGTGTGTGACTTCATTCAAATTCTTAAAATAGCAAGGGAGAAATTAGCCAGTTTAAAGTTATACTGTGTGACTGCCTTTTTTATGGTAAATATAAGGCATGTTTTCATACCAATTTGCATACCATGTCTCCACAAAATCAATGTCTTTCTTGGGAAAACAAACACTTCATTTGCACAATTGATATGCTCAGGTGACCACTTTATGCAGTACAAAACCATTGTTAAGTTACAAAACACCTGGCCAGTGACCACTGAAAGCAGGGAACTATTAAATACATTATTTTTATTCAGGAAATTTCACACTAAGAAAGATAGGAATTGCAGTTAAGACCAGGTGAGGTCTATATAGAGGTGCTTATTAGGACAGGTGTGACTGTATACGAAGTTGCATCCTTTAATCTCAAATAACATTAAGAAACAGAAGGAAAATGTGATAGAAAAGGTAAAATACTGAGTCATGACCCTGATCTTTTTGATAGGATTTCCCAATGTGGAATGTAACAAACCTAAATCTCAATGACTTGACAGTTATTATGTGAAAGGGAAAGTGTGACAGATGAATGAACAAACATACAGACAGAATGATGGAAGTACAGATATTATGTCCCCAGCTCTTCTTGAAAATGCAAGGGACAACAAATCACATGCACATCATTACAGGTTGACCTTGAGTAGCAGTTAAACACAATATGTCAACTTGACATTTAATCTATTAAGTTGTAACTTTGTCATAACTCATGGAAAATTAGTATTCATGAAGAAATCCAGTGTTAGGCCTCTACATTTTTTTTTAATCTTTGTAAATCTATTGAGAAATCTGTCAAATTAGTTACAACTTGGCTTTACAAGCTGGCTTACAACTGAACTGAATTTAAAAGAAATATTGATGGGGGGTTGGGGTTGGAGTTGTCAAGGGTCAGCAAACAGACAATACCTGGCAAATTCCTGTTTGCCAGCAGTCCCACTGTCATCAGGCACAAGGTATGCCCCATCTCCAACCAGAACATGCCCTGCTTCAGCACTGTAGAAATCTGACAGGATAAACCTGTATTCTCCTGCATTACTGGCTCTCACTCCCAAGGTCGACCTACTGACACCAAGAGTTAGCAACTGAAAAGAAAGTCATATTTATCAACTAACTTCATCAATGCTACTATCATGTATGATAGAGTTAAATTAAATTTGCTAAACATAAATCAATAATAAGGACAAAATTTTCATGACTTTTTATGGAAACTAAATTCATCAAAATGATTTATATCACACGAAAGTTTATCAAAACATCTTTTTAAACATCATTTTCTGAATATGATTAATTTATTGCCTCAATGAAAATGATCCGAATCTCAAGTATTTTGAGTTAAACTGCATGAGTAAAGCTTCTAGACAAAAATACCTCTTGATGTGTTCTTTTTGCCAAACTAAAATGTATCACATCCTTAAGTCTAATTCTGCCAATATCCCTCTTCTGTTGAAATAATCTTCCTGCAACAGGTCTGATGAACTGCTTCTGTTTCGCAGTGATTATCTCCTCTTGATGCCTTCTTGCATCCAGGAGAGGACACAGTGTGTTGTCCTTTGCCAACTCAATATTTGAGACTGATTCACATTCCATATCTGTGAAAAACAAGTATTTTTTTTATACTTATATATTTTCATGTATAAAACACTTTTAAAACCAATTCCATGATCTATTCATTGATAATTTTTTAAAACTTTTTCATATCATTTGTATACACTGTACACAAAAAAGAGTCTAATCTTGTTAGTCAATTATCTGATGTACATTATTCCTTTGGTCAGATTCATGTATTGGAATAAATCTGAGCTT
This sequence comes from Megalonaias nervosa, assembly GCA_016617855.1. NCBI lineage: Eukaryota > Metazoa > Mollusca > Bivalvia > Unionida > Unionidae > Megalonaias > Megalonaias nervosa. The sequence continues at coordinate 99,389 of JAECUM010001407.1, forward strand.
CAATAAATCGTTCCCATTCATCACATCGATACAATTATTAGACGAGGCAATGGCAGTCATCGATGGCAAAATTATTGCCAATCTATACCAGTTTTAAAAGGGCTAAAGATGTTGGGGTTTGTGAGTAGCTAGGGTTCCAGCTACTGATGTTAACCCATAGTGGCTGTTTTTTTTTGTGTAAAGGAAGGTGGCATCATTGCAATGATAAAGAACTCATCTGCTGGGCTGCCAACAGCTTGAATTTTAGGGATAAAATCCATAGAATCTTTGATATGCAAGGAGATAGAGCTGACATTTGGTGCAATATGTTTGTCTACTAGCTAGCACCAATTATATAATCTACGTCTGATAGGGATCAACATCTCTTTAAAATGGGAGTTCAGGCATTTTACTTTCTTCTTAATGCAAAGCCTCATACCAAATTTCCATTCAATCTAATTATGTCCTTCAAAACTTACTGAGCAGAAACCAAACATGTGATGGACATGTTGAGATCTGAGGCTTATATAAGCATCGGTAACAGAATATGTTCCCTTCAAAGAAATGATGCGACATAAAAGAAAAGGAGACAGGACATTCCTCTTCCTACACTATATATACTTTCTTACCAGTCAAGTCCAACTGCAAGCTACACAGACCCAGATCTGCTGCTATATAATGTGCTGGCAGATCTGGGTCTATATGGTTTATGACCAATAAAGCGAACAATATAGACCCTGATCTGCCAGCACAATATGCAAAGGCATATCAGGGTCTATGCTGTTTGCAATTGGACTCGATTTACAAGCGAGTATACACAGTATGGATGTATTTAAAGGCAGGTTTTATCCAAATACTGTGAATTCATTTATTTTCATGGGTATCAATATTTGTTGGATAGTTAAAAATTACAAGACTTTTGTTGCTTTTTTCAAAGAGTTTCACCTGAAAGCAGCAACTGATGTAGAAGTTATATATACTTGCTTATAAGTAGAGTACAACTGTAAACTGCACAGACCCTGATCTGCAATCACATAATGTGCTGGCAGATCTGGATCTATGCTGTTTGTTAGGAGTAATCAACAGAACAAATAGCAGTGACCCTGATCGGCCAGAATATGAAACATCTTAAGATCATAGTCTATGTTGCTTGCAGTTGGGCTCAACTTTTAAGTGAGTATATACAGTATATGACTTTCAAAAACTACAACACAAATATTTAACATTTGCTAACAACAATGATGATGCAACCACAACTGCCAGGGTAGTGACTATTACATCTCGCTATGTTTGTGCATGTGAGACAAAAACAACCAATTTAATTCTACTGATGCTAGACCAAATTTTTCTTCTACCTATCTGTCTGGACAAGTGAGAGGTATTTTCTTTCTTGATCTGTTGCTGGACATTTGTTCTAAACACGGGAGCAGAAATTCTGACCTCTAACTTTGATACAGTGGCATCTGAACGGGTTATGACTGCTGCACTGGAACTGGATTTGTAGGGTGTTTTGAAGCTGTTCTTTTGTCCAACATTCAAGGCTGGTTGAGCTTTATTAACATCTAAATTTGATCCAGAGTACCTAAACAAATAAATGGTTTGTTGAAAAAAAAATAAGATGGAAAATAAACTTCATCAGTCACCTTCATATTAACCTTTCACTGGAATGATCACTTGTGATGTTTTTAACATGATACATCTAAAATCTGTTGAAATGAAGTAAAAGCTCAAAAGAGTACAGCTCTCCCTTGTTCTAATGTGATTCTGCCACACACAGCACCACTAAGGACCCCATGATCAAAATTATACCAATGTATAACAATATGATTGGGTTGAAAGAAAACAACCTGAAGCTTAGCGTTCCACATATTTCCTTTTGAAAACACTGTTATTTAAAAACTGAACAATTCCATGAATACCATGGTCTGGTATTTTACACTATTCTTAATATATCCTGGTTAGGTATAAAATACATATCTCACTTAGGTTAGGTATAAAATGCAGATCTCACTATAATGCAGACTGGTACATAACAACATTCCACATATCGGGTCAAAATTCAATAATACAATACAAGAACAGCAGCAGTGCAATCAAATCAGTAAATATTGTCAAGACAATGGAATGAACTTAAATACCCAAAAGACCACTGCAATGTTAGTAGGCACATTAACATACAAAACCCCATTCAACCATCTGTAAATGGTGAATATATACCTAATATAGAATGCCATAAGTTCCTAGGAGTATATATGTTGATGATAAACTGACTTGAAATCATCACACAGATCAAGTCTGTAAAATTATTGCTTCTGAGCTAACACTACTGCAAAGACTGAAGAAATATCTACCAACGCATGCAAGGAAACTATTCTATTCAACTTGCATATTACCTATTATTGACTACTGTAACAGTTACAGTATGGGACTCATGCACAGGAACAAACATTAATTGTATAATCATACTTTAAGAAATGTACAGCTAGAATTGTACTGCATGTTGATCCAATGATACCATTTCCTAACATGTTTAAGTCTTTAAACTGGCTCTCTTTGGACAAAAGAATTCATATTATGGATGTATTTTGGTTTTAAAAGCTCTTCATAAGTTAAAAACTCTTTACCTGAATAATAGCCAAAAATACTGCCTCTGTGTACCCTTAGAGATCCTTATCAAACATGTTTGAAACTACCAAGACCAAGAACTAATGCATTGAAAAAGACATCAACATATACATGATCTTCTGAATGGAATCAGCTTCCACAAAAGCAGGCTAAGAATCTTGCTGTTGCACTACCTAAACATATAATGTCTCTCACCAAATATTCCAACAGTTTCTCCTTTTTTCATGTGTGTGTGTAAATCAGCTAAAAACATGTTACACTGATGCACAGGTATAAACATTGCACATTTTAACTATTTGTCAGGCCTTAATTTGTAAGTAATATGCACATTCTTTCTTTTATAAATACTGTGGACATAAACAGAATGCAGTATGATACTGAGATTAGCTAAAAATTTGAGCTAAATGAGTTGAACCCTCTGAAAATAAAGTATTATGATTATTATTATTATTATTATTATTATTATTATTATTATTATTATTATTTGGTCAATGTCATAGACCCCAACAACCACGTTATAATGAGGGAGAGCTGTATTGGCATAAGGTGGAAAACTGTTGTGGTTGTTTTGGGCTTAATGCCATTTTTCTGCACATGAGAGATTATACATGGCAGCCAGATTAACTGGTGGAGGAAGAACCAGGGAAAACCCTGGGAAGAACCAATGATGTACAAGAAGCTAATGGCAGTTTTCTCAAATACACAGGCTGAGCTCTAGACTCAAACCAACATGCACAGAAGTAGGTAAAGGTGAGAGCTTTAGACCACAAAGCCAAACTGGGCCTATCCATAGTAGAAAATAATGGCATTTAGGACAAATGAAGGCACAAAAAAGCACTATCCCAAAAATATTCCAGGCCTATTTGTAACAAATTGTTACATACACACCTTATCAAATTCAGACTGATCATCAAACTTTGCCATATCATGACCATCTTTTCAGCATAATCTTTCAAATGAGATGCAACACTGATAAATTAAGAACTTTAATGTCAATGTGAAGGTCTAGGAATAAAATCAAGAACCAACAATCTTTTATTACACATTTAGCAATAGTATTCCTTACCTGTCAAGATCCTGAACTTGCTGCTTGCTGTAGACTGGCTTCAGGCCATGCATGGATGCACATCTCCGATCCAAGAGTATACCTGAAATTGTACACTCAACTGTACACCTGGAATTGTACACTAAGATGCTGTATAAAACTCATGAACTGATAACAAAAATACAGTCTCATCTGCAATGATATTGCTGAAGCCTTAGTAACACACCATAAAATGACCTCTATGACCTTTGATCTTTTTCCTTTTTCACACCAATTTCGACAGATTTATATCTTTAATGAGTCAAATCTAATTACAATCCATCTAAGGAAATAGATGAAGATTTCAATTCATTCCAATGTTAACAATATACCTTATGCAAAAAGAAAAACACATTATCACATGATTTTGACCTCTGATCCTTCAATCACCATCCCCAGGGATGCCCCATGTACACCCATGGATCTGGTTCAACATCTGATATCTGTCCAAAGAAACATGATAAAAATTGTATTCACTCCCCCACCAACCAATAAAAATTAAACTACCACGAGGCCTTGATCTCTGACTGGTGCCAACAGAGGGACTGCTGTATCTTGCCTTCAGTAACAACTGTCACAAGATAATAAAATTGGCTGATTTATTATGTAAAAAACTCAAATCACACAATGCATGTAACTTTTTATGCCATAATATTTCTTTCTGAAATAAATGTTATGTTTATCCAGATGCTTTGGAAGATGCAAAGAGCATTAAAATAAATGTTTTAAAGTAGTTAAAACTAGTTATGGATGCACCAACCTACATTTTTGTATATACTAAAAATTTCAACCAACAAAGTTCTACTGAGTGTATACTACAAATACCCATAATACACAAATATGCTGTAAAATGGAACCAAACAGGCCAGAAAACCAAGCACATGAAACATCCTTATTGTGACCGAGCAGATTGGCCATACAGATTTTATAGTTTATCAAGAGAATCGATTATGCAGACAGAATCTGTCTTCCAGGAAGTCTAAATAATTATAACTGTTGTTTGACTGGACTTCTTAAAATAAACTTACATTAACAATAATACTAAATTGATTTGTGAGGATCATTTAGCTGCCATGAGGGAGATGGAAATAAGAAAGGGAGTAAAAGAGCCAGAGACAGACAAATAGCAAAGGAGAGTATGAAATAGAAATTTACAGTAACAGATATATACAAACCCTCTGGTGTTGAAACTTGAAGTTTGCATGACAACATTCTGTCACTTTCTGCAAGCAAAGCAATTTGGCAACTACTGAACATGTAAAAACAATTACATTCATAATGTATCAAACTACTCTAATAGTTGATTATTACGTTAGTATGTAATCCTAAATTCAAATTCACAACCTTAATTACAACTTAAGGAAACTCAAGTTTTATACAAAATGCTTCCATGAAAATAAGCACCATTTCACTTTCATTTAATCCCTCAGTCATAATGTAATAATTATTCAAATGTTCTTCCTATAACATGGCAATTAAACCCATGGGTATGTAAATGAGCATGTAAAGTACATTTATATAAAAACACAATACCATATGCTTTTTAGGATTTATCTCCCATATCACAACTTTCTTCTTAACAATGTGGTGTTTAAAATTAATGGCTATGTAAATGAATAGGTAAAGTACACTTTACAGTACAGTTTACAGTATATTTAGTAAATTCAATTACTTTATACACTAGCTTAAAAGTCAGTCCAACTGCAAACTGCAGATAGCCAGATCTGCTGTCACATAATGCACCGTTAGATCTACATCTACGCAGTTTGTTAGGATTAATTACTAGGGGTAATTAGTAGAACAAACAACACAGACCTATGATGTGATAAATTTTTTATATCTGTGTTTCTCTTTTCCAGTCTAATTACAATTATGAAATTCAACTCACATATATTACTCTTCCTACTGATGGAGTGCTTTGCAGTTGAACCAGACTTTATAAGCAGGTATATATGGTAATTTTCTGATTTCAGTTTCCCTTTTGATGCCTAATTACCATTATGAAAGTCAACTGTACTTTTCATGTACATTGCTTGGGGGGGGGTGATAAGTGGTTGATTGCAACCCTGTGTGTGTGTGTGTGTGTGTGTGTGTGTGTGTGTGTGATTTGGATTTTTAACGCAGCATTAACGATTTTTCAGTCCTATCTCTACGATGTCTGCAGTGTAGCAGTTTATAGTGATGTCTAGCATTGGGGCATCATGCCCAGACATGTGGCATCATGTCCCACCCAGTCACATTATCTTGACACCAGGCAAACCAATCCTAACACTAACCTCTTAAAGCTGAGCGCCTAGTGAGGCAGCTGTTAGTACCATTTTATAAGTTTTTGGTATGACTTGGCCGGGGTTCAAACCTGCAACCTCCCACATCCAAGGTGGATGCTCTAACCTCCAGGCCACCATTGCTGTCACTCTTCCTAGCAACACAGCATTTAAATCCATGGCTATCAAACAGGAAACTTTCCTGTTGTCATTGAATTTGGAAGTTATGTTACTCAGTGAATCCCTTTTGTTTCCTTTCACAAGCCTTTCTAGCTGAAGGTAATTTGTTCAGTCACTAACTGAGGACTGCCACTTCTTTGCCTTATTTCACAAAACCATTAATGCTGTCAAAATTTTAGAAAACTTTGACTGTGTACCCATCAATCCTAATGATTGGTTCCCAGGTACCTGATCAAAGGGAAATTGTATTACATGTGCACAAAACTGAAGTTAAGTCAACATTCTCTGAATTTAAGTATCCTATAAATATCACTACCTAATGTAATCTGGTACAAAGTCCAAGGATTCATCCTCATTATGTGATAAAGTTCTGAAATCCTCCATCATTATCTAGTAAATCATCTTGGTCTAGTCAACAAAAATATCATCCATTCCTTTTACTTGGCATCAAATGTCATATGTGAATGCTTACTTTCAGACTGAGTTTGAGCTTTCTAAGTAAAAAGTGGAATCTGTTCAGTTGTGTGGCAAGATCAAACAACCACCCACTGTACCAAACTCATGGCTCAGTCAGAGTTGTCACAAGGGAAAACAAGCTATGGGATTAAGGTCAATTATATTACTGAATGAGGCTGACCTCTGCTTGGCAGCAAAAAACTACATGTATCTGTGGCTCAATCAAAAGGATTGTCAACTTGTCAAAATGAATCTGCCTTTACCAGCAGTGGCAGAAAACATGTATATGGTAAACAGGTACTCTATGGCTCATTTTATTACCCAGGTTATTATCAACAGGGAGTATCCGAGTACCTGGATATCTGTTGGCATCTTTAAGAACCACATAAATAAATTGTGAATCACATTAGAAATGGTACTCTGTGACCCTCACAATATTCTGCTGATTTCTGTTACACTTCTCTAATCCTGAAACAAGTCTACAATGATATTTTTAACATCACTAGATAAGTAAGTTCTGACTCCTTTCAACCAATTCTGCTTTTATCATTATTTTGCTTGATCCATCTTTTTGAACAGCTGTGTTACAGTAAACACCTGATGAATATAGTACACTCAAAAATTTCAAACCAGTCATCCTGTATGTATGTATGTATGTATGTAGGCATGCATGCATGCATGCATGTATGTATTTATGTATAGGGTATAATGGCACATCAAGACAATGCTGGTTATATGCTACGGATTAAAAGATGCTTTAAACATATAAAGGTAAAGAACTGCCCAACAAACATGTTAAGAAGATAAACAGTTTCAAAGAATAGTAAATATGATGTAGTACAAGATAAAAGATACAGATTTTACAACTATGTAAAAGGTATATAAAATAAAAGATAGTAGTAAAAATATAAAATCCTTCAAATATATGTTCAAAATTTGTTGATATAAATCATATTCCCTTAAAATCTCCATTACCTTCTCTGATGGGAAAACATCATAAAGTTTCTTAACTGAGTTCACATCAAAGAACTTCTGCCTCAAGCACAGAGTGGAAGTTGATACACTTTCCACTCTCAGTGGACATTAGCAGGGTATGTATCTTCACACCCCAAGTTACTGTCTGCTACTGTTTTACATTTGTAATAATGAAAACAGGAAAACAAAATACTGGTTTAAATGAGAAAAAGAAAACAAAAAAGCTTGTAAAAGATACTATTGGGATGAAAAATGTAACTTTTTAAAGATTTGTCAGTTTTCTGTGGATGACAGGTTTTAAATTTTTGGCTGCGTTTAGAATAATAGGACATATGGTTGGCAGAATGAATTAAATTTGTGCATGAAAAATTGTGAATGGTGTGTGTGTGTGAATTGGAATTTTAACATAGCTTTAACAATTTTTCAGTCATATCACTACAATGTCTACAGTGTGGCAGTTTATAATGATGTCTAACACTGGGGCATCATGCCACAGCCATGTGGCATCATGTCCCACCCCATCACATTATCCTGACACCAGGCCAACCAGTCCTAACACTAACCTCTTAAAGCTGAGCACCTAGCGAGGCAGCTGTAAGTACCATTTTTTCAGTCTCTGGTATGACTCGGCCAGGGTTCGAACCTGCAACCTCCCACATGAGGCAGACGCTCTAAACACTAGAATATGGGGAGGGGGCAAAATTTTGAATGGAGGAAAACAAATAAATGAAGAAACAAATTACCCCTCTTGTCAGAGAATGTGGAATCAATGCTGTCTTCAATGCGAATCCTTTTTCTTGGTTGCTTTTCAAAACCTTTAGCCACAATCTCTGCGTTACCATCCAACCTAAAAGGTCTGTTAAGGCTGCACAAGTCTTCTTGTCTTGAAAATCTTGTGCCCGTCTTTCTTGTATCATTTACACCACCACTCAGAATATCCTCATTTTTAACAGTGTCTAAAGTCTCCTGCTTTCTCTTCAAAGAATTAGCATTCAAGTTTTCTTTCATCTGTGCTAACGAATCTAGATATTCTTGGGGGACATAATCTTCATCTGAATGTATTCCTGCCAGAGATTTATCCTTCAGTATGTGCGATCTTGAGTCACTGTCTGAAACTTCATCTGACAGAGAAGAACAAAGAGTCTGTTTGACACGTGACATGTTTTTTTTTGAAACACTCACAGGCTGGCTACCAGCAGTTTTAAAAAGTGTTCCAATGTTACTCGGTAAATATGAAGAATCAAGAGTTTGCCTGGCTTGTAACAAAACGTTATCTGATACACTGACAGATTTTCCACAAGCAGTCTTCAAAAGAGAATTTTCACACTGCACATCTGGAGAGTCAAGAGTTTGTTTTGCTAGTAACAAAGCTTTATCTGAAACACCCACCGATTTTCCACCAGCGGTTTTAAAGAGTGATCCACCTTCACTTTGCCAATTTGAGGAATCAAGAGTCTGTCTTGCATAAGTCAAAGTTTTATCTGTTACACTTACAGATTTTCCACCAGCAGTCTTGAAAAGAGATCCACTTTCACTTTGCAAATCTAAAGAATCATGGGCCTGTTTTGTCTGTATCAGGGATGTCTCTGACACAGTGACAGACACACCAACACCAGTCTTGAATAGAGATTCTCTCTCATTTTGCAAGTCTGTGGAATCAGGAGTTTGCCCAGCCTGTAGCAAATCTTTCTCAGATACAATAATTGATTTTCCACCTTCAATATCACTTTGCAGACATGAAGAATCAAACTTTTGCCTGACTTGTAACAAAAATTTCTCTGATACATTGGCAGATTTACCACCAGTAGTCCTAAACAGAGATTCATGGCCATTTTGCAAGTCTGAGGAATCAAGGGATTCCTTTGCATATGCAAAGCTCTTTTCTGACAAACTCACAGATTTTCCACCAGCAGTCTTTAAAAAAGTTCCACGTTCACTTTGCAGATCTGAGAAATTAAGATTTTTCTTTGCCTGAGCCAGGGTTTTCTCTGACACATCAACAGATTTTCCACCAGCAGTCTGGAAAAGAGATCCACTTTCTATCTGCAGATCTGAAGAATCAAGACTTTGCTTTGAAAGGGACAAAACTTTACTTGACATATCAACAGATCCTCCAACATCAGACTTAAAATAAGGTCCACTTCCAATTTGCTTGCCTAAGGTATCATGGGTTTGCCTTGCCTGCAACAAAGCTTTCTCTGTTATACAAACAGATTTTTCACCTAAAGTTAATAAATGAGAACCACTGGAATCACAAGTCCGTCCTGCTGGAAATGAGGTTTTATTAGATACCTTATCAGATATGGTATCTGCAATCTTAATGGCAGATGCATCTTCATGTTCCATGCTTGAGGAATCAAGGATTTGTTTGGCATGTAACAAGGACTTTGCTGACAGGCTGACAGATTTGCCACCTGCAGTCATGAAAAGAGGCTGACCTACACTTAAAATGTCTTCTGAATCAACAGTTTCTTCACACTGTAGCAAGTCTTTCTTTAATGCATTAGCAGATGTTCCACTAGCAATGTTAAAATAAGACTGAACTCCATACTGCTGTTCTGAGGAATCAAGTACATGTAATTCTTTGGCATGTATTAAAGCTTTCTCTGAAACAGTGACAGATTTTCCACGAGCAGTAATAAACAAAGATTCAGCTCCATTTTGTATTTGGCTTGCATGTGACAATCTTCTCTCAGATTCATTAACAGATTTTCCAACTGTAGTGTTAAAGAAACCTTTACTTTCACTTTCTAGATCAGTGGCTTTCTCTGATACACTAATAGATTTTTCATCAGCAATTTTAAAAGGCGACTCCCTGGAACTGACATTTTGTTGTGCAATTGATGAAGTATTCTCTGACAAACAAATCGATTTGCTACCTGTAGTTCTAAATGCAGATTTATTTTCATTCTCCATGTTTGAGGAATCAAGGATTTGCTTTGCATGGGACAAGGCTTTTGATGATATACCTACAGACTTGCCCCCTGCAGTCTGAAAGAGCGACCCACATTTATTTTGCAGATCTGTCAATTCAAGAGTTTGTCTAGCATAAGATTTATCACCAGCAGTCTCAAAGAAAGATCCACTTCCATTTTGCATTTCTTTGAAGTTAAAAATCAGTTTGGCATGTGAAAAAACATTCTCCACATCAGCATCTTTGTCACTATCATTTTTGACATTTGATTTATTTCCTCCTTGCAGATCTGAGGAATTCTGAGTTTGTTTTGCATGTGATGTGACTTTTATGGAAACACCTGCTGTTTTAAAATGAGACCCATTTCCACTTAACAGACCTGAAGAATCCAGGACATCTTTAGTATGTGACACAGCTTTTTCTGAAATACTAAAATCTCTGCCACTTGCTGTTTCAATTAAAGATCCAGTTCCACTATTCAGCTTTGAGGAACCAATGATATCTTTAGCTTGCAAAAAGGCCTTGTCTGATATATTAACATTTTTACCACAAGCATATATGGAATTATTTCTGCTTTGAATCTCAGTTGAATTAAGAGTTTGCTTCACATGTGACATGGGTTTTTCAGAAACACAAACAGTCTCGCCACCAGCAGTTTTGAACAGAAATTCATTTTCATGCTGGAGCCCTGAGGAATCAAGGATCTGACCTGCATATGATAAGGCTTTCTCTGACACATCCAGGTCCCTACCACTTGCAGTTTGAAAGAAGGATATGTTTCCCCTTTGCAACTCAGAGGAATCGTAAATCTGCTTGGCATGTGACATGGTATCCTCTGATATGCAAAGCTCCCCACTAGCGAAGAGCAATCTTTCTCCACTCTGCAGATTTATGTTGGATTCTCTGTCCATAAAGGTAACAGCACACAGACTTCTTTCACTTGGTGACTGATGAGCAGCAGATGATTGGTCTTTACTTGAACTGGCAGGTGACTCATTCGAGGTAATGCATACAGTAACATCTTGGCTATGTCCAGAAGAGACAATGTTGCTTATGCAAGAGTCTAACGTAGAAGTCTTCCCAATATTTGTATTCAACGAAACATTTGCCACGCAGGACTCATGAGCTAGATCTGCACCAGTGAAATCAAATTGACTCTCAAAGAATGATTCCAACAAATCTGATTCAAGGTGGTGGTCATCAGCATTCATTTTTAACCTACTCTCAGTATTCCTTTGACATACAGTTTCAATATCTCTGTGAATTTGGGTCATAGCCTCATTCTCATTTTTCACATGGGCCACTGCCTCATTCTGATTTTGATCAAAAGCTATAAGCTCATTCTTAGCAGGAATCTGGGTCAAAGCCTCATTCGGACTTTGGTTATGGATAACAGCCTTGTTCAGTATTTGAACATGGGATGAAATCACACCATGATTATGCACCATTGTAAGGTTTTTATTGTTTAAGGTGGCATTGTTCTGCAGCTTTATATCTGCGTTCTTTCTATTTTGGGTTTCTGAACCTCCAGTCTGAGAAAAAATTAAACCTGAATCCTCCACAAGAACACTGGAATTTAATATACTTGTGGAAACTGAAGTTTTATTGGTAACAAATGTAGGCATTGCATCATTGTCTGATAATTTATTCAGTGACATATCTTTGCTCCATTCTGTGACCAAACTCTCTGTTCCTTTCATGCGATTTGTTTCATTTTTACAATCAAAGCAGAGTACCTCACCTGATGTATCTGATTCTAAAACGGAGTTGGCTCTGACTGCCTTGCACATTAAACATTTTGACCACATGCTTTTTGGAAGTGTATGAGGACTAATTTTTTGTTCCAATACAGACTGTGACACCTGACCATCTGTTCCTGTCTGAAGACATTCCAAATCCACATCTGACAAATATTCCTCTGGATCATTCATATCTTCATCAAAATCTTCTGGCTTCATATCCACCACCACTGAGTTCAATTCCTTGCTTGAGGAATGCTGTTCTGAATGAAAATGAACATCTTTAATGTGATTATCATACCCTTCACTCTGCCAAGGAAGGGATTCTAACTCTTTTCTCAAATGTGTAATTACTTTTCCAGATTTTGGACTAAACATCTGTGATGACTCAAATTCATCAGCAAAGATCTGATCCATTAAATTATCATCACTTTTCTTGTCTTCTTTACAGATGTGTTTTTCAGTATCCTTGCTTATTGTTATTTCTCCATCCTTTCCATCCATCACAGCAGTATCTGATCTTTGCTTTTCACTATTCATCATAAAGACTAACTTTGAGGCTGAAATGTCATTAGCAGCTGGTTTAAGATTTCTTGAGCTTCTATGACACTCGTTCCTGCCAAGATCAGAGTTTGCCATTGATACAGTACTTCTGATACATGCTAAGACATCAGTACTCCCATTTCTTAAGTCACAACTGATTGTTGCACGAGATTTTTCAACAAGAGAATTGGAGCTTTTCTTCTCCACCTCTAAAACAGTAGGAGCAATCTTTCTTGGAGGTTTAAATGGTCGAAAACCTTGTGGTGCATTTCTACCTGATGAGAATGAATGAAATGATGTGTTACACTTAAACCTACCAGTATCACCAGATTCATTTACTTTGCTTCTCAAGCTGAGTAACTCCTCTAGTATATTATCAACATCATCACTTCTGTCACCATCACCTGTACAGGACACAGTGTTCAGAAATGGCGCAGTTAACAAATCTCCTGACTCTGAAATATTCAGTGATGTGATGCTTGATAAGTCAGAAATTATTTCACTACTTGGATCATCACCGAAGACAGTCTTGGCCTTGGAAATGGCAGCCTCACTTGCTGCAAGTCTTTTCCCACCAGCTGTAGAAAACACAACAAGCTGACCTGCACTTGACTCTGCAACATCTCTGTCTTCCTTAATAAGATTTCTAGCTTTGGAAAGGGCCATTTCATTTGCTGCGAGTTTCTTCCCACTAGCTGACTGAAATCCCATGCATTCATTCAGAAAATTTACATCTTCTGCAGCTGACATAGATATTTTGTCCCTTCTACCATCAGGAACTTTGGTTACTTTAACACATTTAGTTTTTCCACAAGAACGTTCCATACTATGAACTGTATGAAATGAAACAGACTCTCTTTGCTCATCTATATTATCCATAGGTAATTCAGATGCTGTTTCAGTATCTGAATCACTAAAAAGTTTTGCTGCCTTAAACAAAGAAGTATCACTCATTGCAAGCTTCTTGCCACCAGCTGTGCAGAAACCAACTGGCTGGTCTGCAGAGAGTAAAAAATAACCTTGGTATTTTTCTGACATTATTTCCGGCAAGATCTTAAGAGTATGGGACTCTGCAACACTATGTCTGACAATTTCTACATCAGAGTGAAGACTTTCTGTTCTGTCTATTAATTTCACACCCTGAGTAGTAGCTTTTCCATCTGCTGTAGAAAATCTTGTTAATTCATCAACTTCTGTAACACTCTCTGTATCTTCTTTACATAAATTGGCAGTCTTTGCGGCAGATCCAGGCTTATTCTGAAGACCATCTATGCAAGATAACTCATCAAACATGCATTCATGAACAAAGTCATCAGGTGAAGCTTCCGATTTGGTTTTTTCTGCATTCTGATCCACTTCATATGGCAGATCCTGAGGATATCGTTCTGAAAGCAATTTCTGAGCCTTAAGAACTGCATCAACTCCAACAGAAATTTGGCTATTAATCCTTCCATGTGAAACATGCACCTTCTCAACAGACAACAATTTCTGTGCTCTGTAAATGGAATTCTTGTCCACTGTTATGATCCGACTTTCTGCTGAGGACTCCACCTCCTTTAATAACTTTCCATTTACATTACTTTTCACTTGATAGTTCTTACTCTTCATTGGCAACCCTTTACAAGATGATGAAGAAAGAACTCTTTGAGCATTCTTGAAGGCTTCTGTTCCTGCACATATTGCTTTAGATGGCATGGGCATTTTTAATGTTGAATAATTATTAAAATTAATCAAAACACTTTCTTTTTCTTCATTATCTTCCCATTTGTCCATTAGAAGCTTTTCAACCTTTTCTACATTTTTTTTATTTAGGGATATGTCCTTTCCACTTGCTGATTTAAAACCTTTCACTGACATATCTGAGAATGATCCTAATATTCTCAGCAAATTAATTTTATCATGGGATGGTTGTGATCCTTCTTTTGATTCGTCATCATGGACAAAGTCAGAACATTTTTGCGATACTTTAATCTTGTCACCATTTGATCCTAGCTCTAATTCTCCCAGCTCCAAAGATTCTGATATTCTTTGTACTGAAAGCTGACTAACTTCTAGCACATCCTTTGTAATTGTCAATTCTTTTGATTGTAGATCATCTGTGTCATTAATAAGTCTCTTCTTTATGTGTTTATCCTCTGTGAGAGCAATCAAAGAACTTTCCTCATCCCAATGAGGTTCTGCAAAGCTGTCTTCAGTCCATTCTTCATCATATATCGTTAGTTCATCTTTACAGACTGATTCTGGCATGTCCACAGCAGATTCTATTAGTAACTTCTCAGCCTTCTTTAAAGCAGATTTGCTCAAGGAAATCTTTTCCCCACCCGCAGTCTGAAAGCCTACATTTCCTTCCATATATGATCCTCTTTCATGACTGTCAAGGGAAGCAATATTGTCCTTATCTGGCTGCAATTTTATTTGTGGCTCTGTAGCTACAGGAATTCTCAAAGCTGGTGATGTGCAATCCCTTTTCATCTTTGACTCTGCCTCATAATTAGTCTGAAAGACAGACAACTAAAAAAATAAAAATGTGTCCATTAGATGTAAGACACATATGCCCCTGCCCCAACCCCACTTTCCATGGCTTGAATGATTGAAAGAAGTAAAAATGAGCAATAATGCAGCCAAAATCTATGCATACATGCATGAATATGCAAACAAAAACTTCAAATGGCTAAAATGGAGATATGCTAACTCTAGAAAATCATCAAGATGTTACTACAAATATGATTACCATATGCCAAAATGTCTACCATGTTTCTGTGCAATTCATCAAATGGTTTTGGACTAATTTCACAATTATCATACATGGTATATATACTTTCACTAAATTAACTTACTCTGTCAATATATGGGTACATAAAACCTTCTGGATACAGGACACAACATTTTTAATGTATGCATTCAAGGACAAGGGCATAAGCACAAAAATGCTAGCGCAAACTATGAAAAACTCTTTCAAACTTAAATGTGAATATTAATAAGCAATACAAAGAGAAGGACAACTGTTCTACACACCACTACAGAATCTAGCTTTCATGAACCTTTTAACATGGGGTTTAAGGCCATGGGTTTCTGCACTCTTGGTAATGAAAATATGGAAGTGTTTCTGTAGAGAAACATTATGCAGTATTTTTAAATTAAAAGTAAAAAGTATAAAATATAAATTTAAAACATAATGTGAGTAGTAATATTGAGTATATGAAATGCCATACAATTAAGCACAATACATGTGATAACACATAAAGAACCAATGTTTCCAGCACCATAACTAGCAACTAAAATACTAGCAACTGTCAACAATTTTTACCAAACGTATCAAACTTGCTTCAAACAACTTAAGAATGGTAAATATGGTCCAATCTTAAGCAACAATGCTTTGCAAATAAATTAACAAACTTAAGACATGGCTTTTACCCCTAAAATATCTGAAATAAAATCAATATTAAAAAAAGATAAAATGTCTTGCAAAAAATTAACGATAAATATATACAGAAATCCTGATCATTAAATAATCCAAAGGCTTCCTTATTCACCCACTGGTGCATGTCAGAGGCAATACAATATTTTGGTTTTGTCGAGCTAAGCCCGTTTTAAGGAGTTTTGCCTGAAGACTTTGATTAAATTGGAATTTTCTCAATTACTGCTACATCTCTCCTTCAATAACTTGAGCACAGTTAAGTTGTGAACCTGTTTATAATACATGTACTGTGTCAGGTGTGGAACCCATTTTTTCTAGAAAATGCACAAAGAATTGACAGCTATCCATGAACATGACAAAAATCAAGATCAAAACTAGTAAATGAAACTTTGATACATCACTCATTTTATCAATGAAAAGGGCTGTTAGTGCCTGGAAATTCGAATTTTGTTATGAGTTCTATACAAAAAAAATTTCTCAGTACACTTAGAATAACAATATTTGACAATCTTTGATCCATGAAAATGTCAGTAATGCCTACTGGTGGCAGCACTTTAAGAAATAAATACCAATTAAATAATTTTGCAAAGTGAAATTTGTGCTTCAGGTCTATCTTTTAATTTGATTTCAGTGTATCATCATAAATGCCATAAACCCTCTTGTATTTTATGTGAAAAATGTCAATCTACCATCACATCCATGTCTGTGAATATTTCTGAAAAACTAATTAAGTACCAAGTGAGTTTTGATCTCCAATTAGTAAACGTGTTTGTTGAATTGTTACAATTAAAAGTAGATCTGATTTGCATTATCATGTTAAATACATCTTTGTATGAAATTAAATAAATGGAGTGAACCAATAAAAATAGGTTCAAAAGCATGCAAAGTCCTACCTGCATAAGAGCTAGCGATCACGACAGGTCAACTCATTCCAATTGACCGGTTAAACATTGTTATAAATAGGTAACATAATTAAAGTATATAACATTAATTAGTGGTTTATCCTACTAATTTGCAAATGTGATCAATGCTAGCAAGAGATGCAAGCAAAAGAAGTATTCAATGCATGAAAAGCATTGTTTCACATATACAGTTCATTATGGATAAGTGAGTTTCAAAATTTGCAGTGAACCTAAAATTCCCAAATCAGCACTCAAGAGGTCTGCTTAAGATGAGCAGATATTTTCACTATTACATGTACTTTCAATGAAATTATGCCATCAATATTTTACTAATAAAACAATATTTTGATGTTGATGGTGTTTCACAAACAAAATGTCATTTTGTTTCTGAAAAAGGAAATCCTGATTTGTTGTGAATCAATAATAATACTCGAGTACATCCACATTCACAAGCAAAAAACAGTCATGTAACACACATTGTTTTCGGAAGTTCACATGTTGTGTCTCAAAACCAAGTGGAGTAATGCTTTTAACAATCTTTCAAATGTTGGTTATCTGGAAACCAAAGGTGATCTATACCTAAATGTAAACAAGTTCATTAGAAAAGGTATTTTACTGGTGTTTCCAACATAAACATAAAACAAGTATTAAACCATTTAACACACACACCATCTTTTCAATGTCAAATTCTAGCCAGACAGCATCCCAATCAGAAATTGTCAGAGATCCAAAGGCAACTGGCACTCTCACTTATACTGTGGTCAGTGTTTTTGGACCCTATTGTATTCAAGTTATTGAGGGAGAGGTGTACTTCATTCATCTGCATAAAACTGTGTTAATTCATTGGGTTTTACAAACTCCAAGTTATGTGAAAATTTATTTTATCTCCTTAAACTGTTACTTGTTATATTTCTCTTTTATACTTTTCTTTAGTTTTAAATTATGAATTATTATTCATTTTAATCCCTAAAGTGTATTATTTTAATAAGCACAGATGTTCATAATCAAACTCATCCTTTAATTTCAGAGATACAAGCTTAGACACCCAGTTTTATCAAAATCTGTTTAAAAAATGATGCCTTCAGAGTGTTCACAAGATCGGCCAATCACACATAAGAACACATCATTATTTTAAGCAGACATCACTTATTATCAAATTCATCCAAGACCTCAGTGATATAAGCTTATACAACTAGTCTGATCACACTGTTAAATACAAAACCTGTACAGTGTTCAAAGCTTGGCCAATTACATTCAAGAAGAAACACCTCATTAATGAAACCATTAGTGTTCCCAAGCAAGCGTTGATGGAAAGAAGATGGTTGGAGGCTGAGCCATATCATAAGCTTGCTTAGTCTTTGGCCAGGCTAACTAAAAATAAACAAAATATTTCTGAAAATGTTTTAAAACTTTGTTTTGTAAAAACTAAAGCCTTGATGTACTGTGCAAAAACAAAGTATGTCACTAAATAATAGCTGTGTATTTTCTGTGAAATAAATCCATGCAAGTGAAAAAACTCTGCCTAATCAAGAAAATATTGCTCAGCCCTGTTATCTGAAAACTCTACCTGATGAACAGCAATGATAGAAGGTTCTGGTTTATACAGCACACATGAGGCATCAGTTGATTCTGAACATGTGGAAAAACCTGAAGGCAAGTAAATAAAATAATATCACTTCAAGTATACAAAGAAAACAGTTTACATTAAATATTTAATTTTCTTTTCTAAAATGTAAAATCTCCTGCAAGATGATTAATTCCTAATTACTAAGGAAACAAACACAAATAATCATCAGCTTTTTCCTATTTGCAGAATCAATAAGATACAGTATTACCATTGTTCTTAGCCACCATTTTCCCCATCATCCTAGATAGTCTGGTTTCTCATAGTGCTCATGTTCACATGCCAATTGTATATAATGTCTTCAGATGCTTAATTACCACTATACACATGTAGTAAATTGTTTTTCCAAAAGTCTTATTTTTGCTATATTCACAAAAATCCTCGGGGTTTTTTGGTCTCACATGTGACAATATGATTACAGCCCTAGTAACAAATAACTTAACCCCTGTTACACTGATCTCTCAACTTTCAACCACTCCAATCTTCTGCATGTACAAGACAAATCTGTTAACAATATAAGTTGTGTATACATAGACAGTTCAGGACCAATTTGCTACCATGTTAGTATACAGGTAATTTACAGTGGTTGTAACTGAGACCACTTGGTCTAGATGTTTAGTGTCAGATTTCAGAATGACAAGTCTGTACTTCAGCTCTTGCTTGAAGAAAAAAAGTTTTGTATAAATTCATCAATCTGTTCTTGTTTGTCAATTCACCATCAAGAATGAATTTAATTGAGATGAATGGCTCGAATCTAAAGGAGTACGATATCACACTGGTGCCAAGGGACTCAAGCTGATATTTCTCAAGTTGCATTGCATGCAAAGCACCATAAATCTCTAGAGAACTGCTCCATATGTCATGATTATGTTGTTAAAGTGATTCCCACCTGCCAGTACCAATTTTGTAAATCTCGGGTATGATTTGGCCAGGGTTTGAACCCACAACCTCCCACATCCAAGGCAGATGCTCAAACTGATGATCCCCTGATGAAAACATTAGATACTGCCCTTTAAAAGCTTTAACCAAAATTTGATGCCAGACATACAGGCAATGAAACCAACTTTTCCTAGTAAAATATGTTTCTTCGAGAATAATTACGCAATCATAATACTTTAGAAGAACTACTACTACCTCACAAATCCAGCCCTCCCAGATATTGCTTTTAGCTAATGGGAGCTAAAAATTTGTCTGCCAGCCTATGTGGCGATCAGGCAAAGTGATCTCCCCGAAGAGAACAGTTCCAGACTGATGCTATGTTGGTGGCAACTGCTCAAACCTCATGAGCTGAAGTGCATAATAAATTCATTGAGCTGAGGTTATTTCCCTATATGCTGAGCAAATAACTCCCTTACACCTGGATGTGATAGTCAGTTCTGATAGATCCTCCTGCATTTTATGAGAAGTAGAAAGAGGCGTAATCTCCCTTGATGCAACAGCTCTGTTCTTATTAAAGTATCAACTGAAAGCCTGGACTGGGTCTTGTAGGTGGCCTTCGGTTGATGTGTCCAGATAAGACAGAGGGTCCATGACAAAAGCTTAGTTACCCTTGGAAGGGAGATGGTTCTCGGCAATGAAAGACTGCCCCTTCTTGTCAGAACTTGTATGTTATTCCTGTCTGCTGACAGGGCATGTATTTCGCAAATTCTGCCTGCAGTTGCTAACACCATGAGGAAGCAGCAGGTCTTGTAGGAAAAGAAGCACCAGATATGCCTTCGAAATCACTTCAAAAGGTGTCTTATCCAGCCAGGTTAATACCCAAGACAGTTTCCACTTTGTGCATAGGGTTAACGTTTTTAGCTGTGTATACACAAAGTTGGTGAGAAGGTCGGATAAGTTCTGGGTATGCCCAATATCCTCACTCCCATGATGAAGAAAGGTGTCGGCAATCATGGAACATTAACCTCTGATCGTACTCAGTGTTAACTTGCTCTCTTCGAAGAACCAGAGGAGGAAATTAGCTATCTGCGGTATTGATGCCTGGAGATGCAAGATATGTTCGTTTGTGCACCATTGGGTGAAACTGTGCCATTTGACTTCATATGCTTTCAGAGTGGACAGCAGTCACGCCTGAGCGATTCTCTCCAAGACTGGTTGCAAAAATTGTTTAAGTCTGAGGGCCTGTTTGAGATGATCCAGATGTGCAGGTTCAGGGGCTCCAGACAACGATGAAACAACTGCCATCGTGGTTGTGTGAGAAAATGAAGGAAAACCCAAATTTTCCACTGGGTTTCCAATGCAAGATTGATGAGGTTGTTGATCCACAACTCCTCCTATTGGAGTGGTGCAATGAGGATGAGGCAACAGGCTGATTCCCTTGCTTTCTTTATCACTTCTGGAATCAGAGGTGTTGGATGGTAGGTGTATGCATTCAGGTTAGTCCAATCCAATGATAGGGCATCGACTGCCCAAGCTGTTGGGTCCAGGACTGGAGAGATAAATGACAGGAGTTTGGCATTCCACCTTGTCTCAAACAGGCCCATCGATGGTCGATCATCCCATCAGGTACAGATCTGAGTGATAACCAAGGGATGGAGAGACCATTCCTTCTGTACTAGTTGATTGTTCCAGACAAAGAGTAGGCCAGTATGTTGAGGTGTCCTGGGACATGGCAAACATGTGACTTTTTTGATGACAACACCACTTCAAAAAGTCCCACACCATGACAAAAAGACCTGGGGACTGGGGTCCAACTTGTTGTCAGAGTTTAATCATCACTGTAGGATTCAGTTCCTCCTTGTCATTTGAGATAAGTCTCCAATGTAGAGTTGTCGGACAGAATGAGAACTCCCTTGCCAAGCAAATTTTGCTGCCACTGGTAAAGGACTTTCACAATGGCCATCCTCTCCAGAATTACTGATATAAAGATGTCATTCCTGGGGAAAGTATGCACCGCTGGTGTCCCGAAAGGATGGTAGTAGGAGGGCTCCCGAGCATTCCATACTTGCATCAGTACAGACTACAAGATATCGTTCCTGGTGAGAGTATGCACTGCTGGCATCCTGAAAGGATGGTAGTAGGAGGGCTCTCCAGCCTTCCATACTTGCATCAGTACAGACTACAAGATGTCGTTCCTGGGGAGAGTATGCACCGCTGGCGTCTCGAAAGGATGGTAGTAGGAGGGCTCCCCAGCCTTCCATACTTGCATCAGTACAGACTACAATCTCGCACATGTGGACATGTATATGTATCCCACCGTGAGCCAAGTTAGGTTGCTCCCTATTCTGCAGATGGTGCCTCAGTTGGCTGTCAACGGTGGGAGGAAGGTCCAGTAGGCAAACCTGTGAACTCCATTCATGCAGAGGAAACAGTAGCAATGCAATAGAAGGCGACCTAGGACCATGAGGTCTGCTGCTGCAATGAGCAAGCCTAGTAGGCGATGGGACAGAAATTCCTCAAAAGTAAGGTGCTATCATGGGTCGTTTCAATGCCCGATCCTGAAAGAGATGAAATACGTTGCCTGTGTATTGAACTCCATACCTAGATGAACAAATCAATGAGATGATACTAGGTTGGATTTTTCCTTGTTGATGAGAAGTCCAGATTGGAAGCAAGGGTTATCATGTTGCTGAAGGATGTCACCCAAGTATCTTGATGTTGTCACCAAAGAAATGGTCCGGACATGCACCATTACTCAGACGAGTGAAGACCCTGGGACCAACATTGAGCCCCAACTGGACTGCCTTGAAATGGTATACAATGTTGTAGGAGATTCGCAGGAACATCCTGAAGCCTTGTGAATAGAAACATGAAGGTATGTGTCATCTAAGTCCACAGTGATGGCAAAGTCTCCCTCATGGATAGCATTCAAAATGCACTGTGGTGTTTCCAGTGGGAACCAAGGGTATGGATGAATGGATTTAGGGCGCTTAGGCTGATGACCAGACGTAGAGAGTCATTTGCCATTGGGGCCAGGAAAAGGTGTGGAACAAACTATAGAAACCTTTCAGTGCTATATCTGCTTGGTACGCGAAAAAAAAATGACTTTCGATGTGTGGAACTTCGATAGGACAGCTTTCAGAGGTTTGTGTCCTATGACTGTCCCCCATGGATCCATTTATTGCTTTCCTGTACTATCCCTATATTGACACTGTGGTTGTGGGAGGGAGGGAGATATGTCTCCTTGACTTGTTAGCTAAAAGTAGTATCTGGGAGTGCTGGATCTGCAAGGTAGTAGTAATTCTCCTAAAGTATTACGATTGGGTAAGTATTCTCAAAGAAACATACTTACCCAATCATAATACACATACACCCTCCCAGCCTCCCCACAGTTACATCCATAGAGAGTGTGCCTTCCACTCCAGTAGTAACTAAGGTATTTTTAGGCTATGCCGCCAAGTCTTATACCTAAGGGGAGATCACTCTGCCTGACTGCCACACAGGGTGGCGCTCTACAGTTTTGTATTTTGCATAGGGTTAGAATTTTAAAGAAAAAGAATTCCCCCGGGTTTCCTCACTAATTATATTGGTTATTTAAAAAAGACCTTGTATATCTTAGGTATTGTTCAAAGAACCTTTAATTCCCTTTATTTTGGTGTATGATTGATGGGTGTAATATGGGTTATAGAGTATACAGCTTGGCCTTACTCCAGATATGCACCTTTCAAAAAAGTGCTAGCTCCACTTCGTCATTTTTACTTCCTGAACTTCAGAGATAAATTGTAAAAAAAAGAGCTGATAACTTTTTTTACATTTTATATATTTGGTAATTCATTCATTGCACTTTCAGACGCTGTTATTGTCTAGTCTGGCAAAATTCATTTTCCCTATTTTAATAGCTGCTAAGGATAGTGTACTTTAGACAAATTCAGGCTGATTTTTGGAGCACAAGGGAGCAGTCATTTTAGTTAGCAGTGTGCTAAGATCATTTACAATTTCCAAAAGTACAATATCCAAAGAAATGTTAGTCACATTACATCAAAGTAGCATAAAGGTATGCCAACATTCTCTCCACTATGCATGTTTTAAATGCAAACAACTTCACCTTATGTACCTCACTCTCTCAAAAGTACATAATAACTGGTGAGTGCCCCCCAGGCTAGCAGACAATTTTTTAGCTCCTTTAGCTAAAAGTAGTACCTGGGAGGGCTGTATTTCCAAGGTAGTAGTACTTCTCCAAGGCATTATGATTGGGTAACATATCTGAAGAAGAAACTGCTATGTCTTGCCCTTTTGCAACTTTCATCAATGTCAAGTAAGAATACAACATCGGTACAAATTTCAAAAAAGCAGACAATAATAAAAAGGAAAGTTGTTGTTGTTGTTGTTGTTGTGGGGCTTAACGCCATTTTTCAGCACACGATAGGCTATACATGGCGGCCAGTATTAATGGTGGAGGAAGAAACCGGGAAATCCGCGGAAAGAACCTCCGACCCACGAGAAGCTACTGGCAAGCTTTCTCACATATCCACATTTGCCGAATCTTAGACTCGAACCCACGCAGACAGAAAAAAGGAAAGAATAAGATCCATAGGAAAGCAGCATGAATTAAATATAAATAATGCAAAACTGTCATGAGCTCAAAGTATTAAATTCTGGCACCACAAAAACGAATAATAGGAATGGTACATTACATGCCCAGTCCATGTTTAATATTCCTTTATGTTAGTACTAGTACGGTGTGGTTGACTCTGGAGATTATTGACCAGAAGGCCTCACTTACCTCAACCTTTGGTAAAAGTATGAAATCTGGAACTACAATTGATTATGCAGAAACCAGCATTTTCTTATTAGGCATAAGAAGACCATGACCACTGACCTTTAGACTTCAAAACCTAATGGTTTCTTTGTCACTATAAGTGCAAGCCATACACAAAGTCTGTTCAAGTATAACAGTTATTCTGCAGAACCAATTTTTCTTAGAGCCACAATGACCTCAACCTTTGACATTTTGGTGTCACAATGACCAAGACCATTGACCTTTTGAACCCAAAATCAATAGGCCTCTTCTGTACCTTTAAAGCAAGCCCACCACAAATTCTGGTTAAGAACTAAAAATATTATGAAATAAAAACATTTTGTCTCTTTTATTTGACAATGACTTTTGACTGTTTGACCCCAAAATTAGCATCTTCTTTCCAACCCAGCTTGTAAGTCATCCACAAACCCTGGTAAAGGTAGACAGTTGATAACAGCTGAAACCAGTTTTCTTTAATCTGTCATAGTGACCTCAATCTTTGATCTTTTGACCCCAAAACTAAAAGGCTTCTTCTTTTCTTCAAGTGCAAGCCATCCACAAAGTATGGTCCAGGACTGTGATTTAGAGCTAATGTCATTATGTGGAAACCATTTTTTTTTTTTATTTCAATCATAGTGATCATAATTTTTTTACTGCTGACCTCTTCTTTATTCCATGTGCAAGTCTTCCATAAAGTTTGATAACTAGTGGTGGTGGAGTGCTAGAGGTATGGTAGAGAAACCATTTTTATCTTTTTATTCATTAGTGACCTTGACCCTTAAATATATAGGCTTTTTCCATACTCCATGTGCAAGTAATCCAGAAAATTTGGTAACCGTATATGGTAGATAACCTGTGTTACTGTACAGAAATGAAATTTGTAACAGGCAAGTGATGACATTACAGATGAATGGACAGAAATTGTACCATGATACTCTTCCTTACGGAGGGCATATAATAACCCACTGTACAGTATTTATCATGCTCACTTCAAAATAACCTTATCCTGTTTTGTCCAACTCCAAATTCATTTAAACTGAAGCATGCTCAACTGTGTGTTGTTTTGATCTTCAACTTTATGTCATGGTTCTTTGTCTGACATTAAACTCATCATCAGCTGTGCTCAATTTCTTTTTCAGTTAATGAACCTGCATCTTTTGAAACAAGAAATGTTATCTACCAACCAGATGATACCAGCTTTGCATAAAGCAGCATTGTGTAAAACACTAACCCTACTGAATATGTTCAACATTCTTAGATAAACAGTGTAAATAATTATTACTTGTCATTAAATTTGTATGTTCAGATTTTGACTGATTACAGATGGGTAATACATGTATCATATGCTCTATATCATTTAAAAAACATTGTTAAAAATTCAGGAATTTTGTTTCATCCGAATCTGAGAAAATGTTATGCTAGCTGAATGTGATAATTTACAGAAGGGCAGTTCCATTTTAAGCTACCTGGAAGGGTGGGAGGACAATTTAGCGGTACCACAATAGAAGAAAATTAAAATTATACAGCACCCCCCCCAAAAAAAGAAATAGAAAAGATTCGTACACCATTCATACATCGCCACAGAACAGCCAAAATAAAATAAAAGTGTTTGCAATTGGTGGGTTCAAATGAAATGATCCTACAAAAATGGCACAGTATGTGCAACCTACCATCTGTCTTTGACTCAGCTACACCATCCTGCTTTATTGGTTTTACTGACTGAGCAGGTGTCTCCTTTTTAACCTCCTTCTGATCATCAGTTTTAATAAGAATACTCTTGGCTTTTGTATCCTTATTTCCTGGGCCATTACAGGATAGTCTAGTTGAAATGGCCTTTCCATCGTTAAATACATCCACCTTCCTTGGACATGAGGCATCTATCTGACTGGCAGTGGGATACAAAAACTGCCTAACTTTTGATCTTGAGAGTCTAGGCCACCGGTGTGGAAGGGAACTCTTTAATCCTGATGAAATACTGGTCTTTTCCTCTGGTGCTTTGTCAAAGTTTGAACAGTCTGGATTGCTAATATTATTAATGTCTGTTTCCTTAGACTGATTTGGGATAGACCTGTAACTGTTACTTGGAATGGACTGTATTTTCTTTTCAACTTTTGAACTTAATAATGGGCATGTTGATTTACTTGGACTAGCATCAGGGTCTTGTACCAAGTCTGGACTTGAATGTGGTAACTCAGCAATACTACACATCTCATCTAAAACTGCTGGAGATATTTGTGAAAAGATTTCCTCTGAAAAGTTACAATTTATTTTGGGTCTTTCAGACTGTATTCCTTCTTCAGACTTGTTTCCAGGAATGCATTTTGCTGCCATATGACCAACAAAACTGTTACCTTTACCATCACTTGTTGCTTCACTTAAGATCGGACAAAATGAATCTAAGACATCTCCCGAGTCACCTCCTGATTGTCCTTTCATCACATTTGGTGTAGCTCTGTCACTTTGCACATCACCAAAATTGTCCTTTTCTACAATGGTCTGATTTGCTTTCAGGTTTGAATTGAAAGGTTGAGTTTCACTAAGAGAATACCTCAACCTAAAATCATCTGCATACTGACTCAGCTCTGGCTCAAGAGATCCAGAGTATACATCACCAATCTTTTCTTCAGGTTTATCACCTGCTGTGCAGTCTTCCGAAAATCTCACCCTTTTGGTTTTTGATGCTCCATTTTGTTTTTTTCTACTTGACAAGATGGAGTGGGGCATGCCTGTCTTTTCTTTAATATTGTTGCAACTTACATTTTCCTGCTTGGCTATCAATGAATCAAGATTTCTTGCTTCTTCAGATTTTCTCTTCTTGCCTCTTGATGGAGCCATCCTCCTGTGTTTAATGATACAGGATGGGGTATCAAAAAATTCGGAAAGTGTCTCAATAACTGAGGAATCTTGAACAACCTCTACACTTCTTGTCTCCATTTCAACCTGGGGAGCACATGGTTCCAAATTTCTTTTTGTTCTGAGAGTTTTAGATCTGCCTAGTGTTGGAGAAGGCATATCTTGAGAAAATAATGGCATACTATATTCTTCCTGCTCAATAATTAGAGCATTTATTTTCCCTTCTGGCTGGACATGAGAAACAGAAATACCAGTATCGTCTTTTTCCCCCCATTCTTGTTTAATCTGATCTCTAAGATCATGTTCTTTCATCTCTGATTGCGCTTTTACTTGGTCTCTTGTAAAAATATTTCCCTTGTAGTCATCCTTTCTCGAATCAGATTTCTTGACAAAACTGGACTCTTCAGTACCCAAAACTACCTCTTCCTCATTTTCTTTTCCCAGTTCATGATCAAACACCTTTCTTTCACTTTCCACAGACCCATATTCTTTATCAATGCTGTAAACCTCCTCAGTTTCCATACAAAAAATTTGTTCTTCATCTTCAACTTTTCCAGTCACATTTTCATGCAAGTCCTCTTCTTCAAGTGTCCTGTCTAATGTTTGAAACAGGTCCTCAGAGTCTGTATACTTCTGGTCTGGTGAGAAAAGAGCACGAGCCAATACCTATAAAATAAAAAGGTGCAAATTTAAAACAAATTACAACATTACTCGCAGGTGACTCTATTTCTTATGGTGAATGAGCAAGAGTATTTTTTTAAAATTCATCTACTGTACATAATTAAAACAATAAATTGTATAAAAAATTTAACATAATGTATCATTATCCAAAATGGTTGATATCAAGTTACCTTCTGAGTTCAGGAAAATGAGAGACCTCCTGAAGAAACCTTCAACTGAAAAAAAATAGACCATATCCCTGCACTTTAAAGCTATGCCCCTAGTTTATGTGCTTACCCAATGAACAGTGTTGCAACACTGTAAATGTGTACTTATCTCCTAATGCTTACTTAGTGTTGTTATGTATAGCTATATTATGCTTTTCACTTTTGATGCAACACTGTATACTGTATACAAGCTATAAATAGGTGTTTACAAGTTTTAAAATTAATCATAATAATGAACCTGTGTATAAGTTTAGGGTGATTTCCCATTGGATGGTTCAGTCAGGTGGATTCTGTTGTGTGTGATTTGGATTTTTAACGTAACTTTAACAATTTTTCAGTCATATCGCTATGATGTCTGCAGTGTGGCAGTTTATAGTGATGTCTAGCACTGGGGCATCATGCTGCAGACATGTAGCATGATGTCCCACCCAGTCATATTATCCTGACACCAGGCCGACCAGTCCTAACATTAACCTCTAAATACTGAGCACCTAGCAAGGCAGCTGTTAGTACCATTTTTAGAAGTCTTTGGTATGACTCGGCCAGGGTTCAAACCCGCGACCTTTCGCTTCCAAGGCGGACGCTCTAACCACTAGGCCACCGAAGCAGTATGGATTCTGTTGAAATCTGGGCATTGTGACATAGGAAGCATGGATGGAGAAAGAAAATACTGCAATGTAGCCACAAGGACAAGACTTGATCAATTAATTCATTCTTATTTCCTATGTTCCTCTTTTAGTATCAGTCAGCAGATGTGTTTAATGTTGTGTTTAAATACAATTTTGAGAGGAAACATTTGTTTGGGTTATTCATTGGAATTACAAAGTGCTTATTAACTCTGGACTATATTATTCTGGGATTATTTTTATTGTGACTTTATTAAAAGGAGTTCAGGATAATGCCATTGTAATACATCAAGACTGATGGCACATCAGCACATTCGAGGACCTGGAATTCATTCAAACACTTGGTTCTTTTTGGACTTATGTAAAACTTTCAGGATTATTTTGGATTTAATTCATAATACAATAAGTTCCTCTTAAATTTTCATTTTATTAACTTCACAAAACTTGCTGATTAAGCTTCTTTCTAGTTTAATACCATTGAGTCATAATACTATATATATTATTATAAGGTGGTGATCCTGCTGGTTTCCAATTTGTGAGCCATGGGCATGTCTCCTACTCCTGGGGCTGGACCAAGGGTATGTGTTAGATATACAAGTGCATTTTATCGATTTCAGCGATGGATGCGTCGCAACCGGCCTTGTTCTCTTCAATTTGTAGGATGGCATTGAGTAGAAGAATATCTGTTGAAAAACCAAAGTTTGAAGAAGATAGGCGATAAGGGAAAACTGAAGTCACAACAAATCTGGAGCTGAATATGATTTATTTTGCAGTACCTTTAATGTATCTTTAATAATTAGGTATAATGTTTTCTTTTTGTATGTTACTGTATTAAATTTCAGAAATATCAGGCTGACACATCAATTTTTTACACAAACAAACAAATATGGACCTGCCATGCCTAACAAGACCTTCTCAGTATGGCAGTCAGTATCATTCCTTAAGTTAGACCAATTTTCAGTAAGGTGTAACAATATATCATGTACTGCTATTGTGAACTTTGAAGACATGCATTTTAAAAGTTC
Source organism: Megalonaias nervosa (assembly GCA_016617855.1). Taxonomy (NCBI): domain Eukaryota; kingdom Metazoa; phylum Mollusca; class Bivalvia; order Unionida; family Unionidae; genus Megalonaias; species Megalonaias nervosa. The sequence continues at coordinate 129,160 of JAECUM010001407.1, forward strand.
AGAAATTTTATCAGAGACTGATGCAGAGAAAGCAAAGATTATGTTCAACTAAAAAGTTTGTAAAGTACCCTTACACTTTGATTACCTTGAATACAGTTTCAGAAACCGTAGTGATGGCAATCATCTCTCTCACAATAAGACATACTCAAATCAACTCAACACCAATAAACATAACTGTTGCCTCTCCTGCTTATTTTTTTCTCCAAGAATCTGATATTCCATTTTATACTTCGGTGATGACTTTTTAAACTTAGGCTTAATGTTCCTTTTCATCTTCAAGGTGTTTTTGCTTTTTGGACACCATTTCTACAAAATGCTATAAGCAACAGCTTAACCATGCAGGTATTTTGCATGAAAAATATGGGCAGTTTAAAGCATATGAAGTACTCCTGTAAAGTTAGTCAGGTACCCTGACTCTAATATGAAATCTGGATGTGGATCAAACACAGACAAGCCAGCATCTGGATCTGACTGCAACAATTTTGCGATTTTTTCCATTATTCCATTATGTCTGTATCTTGTCATTGCAGTAAAACTTATGGTCAAATCTTAAGGGTTGGCAAGTTTGAAAGTAGTCTACTAATAGCCTGCAAGTAGAAGATCCAATTTATGGTTAAACTGGCTAAAACAAAGGAACACTATACATTTTTTAGAAATATGTAAAAGTATTCATGGTCTTATTACCATTGCTTATTACAGGGTTAGTATCATATTTCTTTCAGAATTTTCAAGGTTTATTCAAGGTTTTTCAGGTTCAAAATCACAGTTTTCAAAGTGCATTATTACATTAATTTTAAAGGATACATAAATGAAACTGTATTTAAACACAAGTTAATACTTACTATACTTCATATGAGGAATATTTCTTGCAAATTTATTTTTAAAAAAGACAGTCAAGAGAATGAACATTGATATCATTCCCATTAATACTACACATCCTACATCTGGACATTTGAATAATGTACAGTCAATGAAACACTAAACATCCTACATCTGGGCATTAGAATAATGTACAATCACTGAACAATGTTTATTTTACAATGTCTACATTACACTATTTACAAAGTCCACAATATCTTATAGTGCATTTTTCAGTTCTTGTAGCTTGTCTTCAATCTGTTTTTCAAGAGCTCAAAGTTCAGTGATTTTGTCCTTCACACTTTTCCTCAAACTATTTGACGTTGTGATGAAGGAAATTTTCCTGTGGGTCTTTGCTTTCAATGCATAATCATTAGCAGCAGCTGTCATTGCCTGAATGTCTTTTTCAGTACCTGCCTTTCTTCTCTTTAACTCTGCTAGTTCCTCATCCAATGTTTTTCTTTTCTGTCCTCTTCTCCCTTGCTCAAGGTTTTTTCTCTGCTCATCAAAGTACATGCTGTACCTACTATACGCACTGCCTGCATTTATAAACATTTCTGGTGTTATATCAATCTTGTGTATTCCAACAGCATTTCTTACACTGTCAATAAGTACTCTCCTTGCAATCAGAGTCCTTTCTTTCATATTTACATCTTCACACTTTTTATTAATGGAAAAACCAAATTCAACAGTAGCCTGTCCATGAGACAAGAGAAGAAATGTTTTAACAACTGGCCACAGAGGAATATATTCTTTCTGACATGCAAGTCTGTCATAAAAGAATTTATCAAGTCTATCTGTTTTCCTAGAAAATGAGCTCAGGGACCCACTGCTGACAGCTTATCAACAAATGAAGAAAATTCTCTGAGGACAGAATCACACTTTGTGATGTCATATTTCTCTTGTTGACGAGCACAATGAGTAGTCTTTTAAGTTTAGCCTCTGCTTCTGCTTTGCTAACAAAAATTACTTCTGGATCGAGACATTCCATGTCTCTCACAAGGGAGTATTGCAGTGGTGACTTAGCAATAAACTTGTCTGTAAAACATATCAACGTTGCTTTACATTCATCGCAAAACTTAAGGATTTGTAGCTCACTTGCTTTTTTCTCTTTTTCAATTCATTAATAATTGTTTCTGCCACAAAACCTATATCAACTTTATAAATGATGAAGTGGTTTGCGGAATCAGTCACTACAAATACCAACACATCCTTTGTTGACTTGATAGCTTCCAAAAGGGAAGCATTGGTTGGTCTGTTTGATACTCTGTTAAGAAAGGTAACACTTGCTTTGATAGTGAAATAAAAAATGCAAGCTTGGCTGGGAAAAAGATATCTCTGATGGCTTCCTTTACAATTCGAAATGATTCTGTGCTTGGATCAGATACATATCCTTTCATCACACTATCTGCATATATTTTAACAGGTTCAAGCAAATCCAGAATTCTCTGTGCAACTTTCACATTTTCTAGCCATCTGTGTTTACAAAACTCCAAAGGAAAGGTTGACAAACCTGTCACTTTAACAAAATCATCTCTTCTTGCAGGAGTATCGTGAAACAATATGTAAAATGCTTTCAAAACTTTATCCAGTTTCCAATCTGTGGTATCCATGGCAGTCTTACAAGCCCCATGGACTTTGTGAAGTCCACAGCTTCCTGCATTCAACAACTGGATACTGTGGTTGGTTTCAAACAAAAGGTCAACTTTTTCATGAAAAGACCAATTGACATTAGGCCCATCCATTGAGATCTGAATCATATTCCTTATGTTTAGCTTCTGTGTGGAATCATCAAATGCTTTAATCATGTCAGATGCAGAGGCATGACCAAGGAATCTAGATGTAAAAAATCATGTTGTTACCATGTCCTGGTCCCAATGACAAATGTGAAAATCCAATTGTTTCTTCTGAAGCAATTTATTCACACTTTCATCGAAAAGAATGACAAAATCATCTGGCCTCACCTTTCTTCCAACAATGATGTGAAGTAAATAAGGTTCTAACCCAAAAGAAGCCATATAACTTGTTTTCCTATCTGAAAGCCCAAAGTGCTTTGCAATCTTGCTGTCAGGAAACATATGCTGGAAGGTCAGATTGATTCCAGAATTTGAGGAAAAACTGTTGTGTGAGTTGATGGTGTGCAGAGTCCATATTATTTTGGCCTTTAATGTTTCCTCCTTTTAAACAAAATCTGACAAGACCATTGGAGAAGGGGCTGAAGATGTTAAGTGTGAGTTCTGAATTTCAGGCTCAGCAGATGGTGGTTTGGATTGAAACAAGTTTAAAAATGTTAACATTAAAGATCTTACTAATATTGTTAATTTTTGGAGGACTTTACAGGACCCCCTCTCAATAATTTCAACTATGAAAATGAGATCCTGATAACAATATAGTTTTTTAAGTGAAACCCTGCAATAAATCCACCTGAAACCCACCTATGAATATTAAGTTCATGAAAAAAAATCTAAATTAATGTGGGCCTGTGTAGTGGCCTCGTTATTTAAACACCCACCCACCCCCATAAAACAAAAAAAGACAAAGATATTTGTTTTGTTTTTATATTATCACTTATTAAAAACAACGTATGGATATATTAAACTATTTCATATTAGATATATTAATATTTCTCTCAGCTTAGCTGGTTTCTCTATTTTTAGATTTATCTTGTTCACTGCAATTATTGTCTATTTCCATTCAGTCCCAAAATAGAAACGGTTCGAACTACTTTCATAATTAAGACTATATGCAGTTTTCTATTTTAAAACTTGAATCTCAGACATACCTCTTTCGTCAAAAACAATTTCACGCTGACGGCCTCGTGTTTTCTTGTATCAGCCGCCATTATGTGAGCTTGGTGGTTTTTTAACCAGCTGCATGAGACCATAAAGCACTCTCTCCCATAGCATGCAAATCAATATCTTTCTGGCATAATTTGCATTTTGCAAAGCTGTCCGAGAAAGATCTCATTATCCAAAATTTATATTTTTCTTCATTTAGCCACCGAAGTTGGAATCGGCAGCCAGGGATTTCAAAGAGTACAAATGATCCAAATTTAAACTGCAACTACATCCGGGCTTCGAACAATCAGAAGTTCAAAACAAACGACTGCACAGTGGCATGTTGTGGAAATTTCCATTCTGGCACAAACTTAGCAAGTTATCGGGTTTATTTTATTTTTTTTTAATAATTTTCTTTTTTATTTAAATCTGTAAAAGTTTAAATATTTATCAATTCAAGAAAATCAAGGCTTTTCAACGTTTCCAGACAATATTTTTAATTTGCAAGATGTTTTCAAGGCGTTGAGGGAAAAATTCATTTTTCAAGGCTTTTCAAGGTCCCCTACGGACCCTGTAAATATTACCTAATGGTAAATTTATTGCTTGAAGAGAACCTTTAAAGAGTCAGATAAAGCAAGATGTATTGGCAACTTCACTGAAAAGTATACAGAAGCTAAAAAGCTGTGTGGGGAAACTATGGAACTGAAAAGCAACTGCACGGATCTCAGGAAAACATCAGCTGCAGGGGTTTTTGAGAAGAAATTGGAAATAGCAAATATGGATGGGTGAAAAACTTACGCACAATGAATACTGGGTCAGAGTATAAGCGCACACAGCCTCCTGTGAAGCAATTTAATATTGAGTTCGAAAATGAAATCTTACCCAAAAATTCTAAATTTCATTCAAATGTGTGTGTGTGTATATATATATATATATATATATATATATATATATATATATATATATATAAACACTCTACAGGTGCACAGTATTACTGGTATGCTGGTTTACAGCAGTATATTTTCAGATGGTAAGTACCACAATACTTTTTCTCTGCAATGTTACATAGACAGTTTCCATCAGTAAGGAATGTACAGAAATCCCAAAGGAATCTTGTTACAACTTTAATGATATTAGCAGTGTGGTTTCATTATTCATGACAAAAATAGTTACAAAAATTATATTTATATAAACGGTTGTATCTGTCACAAATTAATGGTGAATATTACGAACATAATTATATTTATGATTCTTTAGTCACATATCTGACAAGTGCCACACATGCCAATGCGGTGGTCTAATGGAATATTGTGCAAGATCCAACTTTGGAAAAAATTCAGATTAAAATAAAACAAACAAAAAAATTTCATGTTTTAGTTATTTACTAGCATATGTGAATGTTCTAAGTATATGTATTTGTAAGACTGCAAATCATCCAACTACTGGCAGAAGCAAACTTGCTTTCTTTCTGAACTTGACATAATTTCTCAAAATCCACTAAATATTTTCTCATTTGTTGAGTAAGTGTATTTTATTTTGCTGGTCCTCTCTGATAAATAAATTGCCCAAGTGTTGGCATCCAACTCAAAGTTTCACTGCCTATTATATCAATAGTGTAGCTTATAAACAGTAGGCTTCAATATTTACATTTCCTATTTTTATCAACCGTCTCTCCAATATCAGCACAATGTCTTCCACAATATCAGCTGTAGTGTAAACTTAATCATCCCACTTAAGTTACAGCTTTTAGATTGCAACTTATACAACAATTAACATACACATAACAAATTCATCTACTATAACAGGGGTCTCAAACTCAAACCACCCTGAGGGCCGCATGAGGGCATTTTCGATGGCCCAAGGGTTGCACCAGCTTTGTTATCTCTCATGACACCTTGTGATGCCAATCATTTTGCGGGCCACAGGATAAGGCTTGGTGGGTTGCATGTGGCCCACGGGTGGCATGTTTGAGACCCCTGTACTATAAAGAACTGGCCATTTAATTAGGGGTGGGGGCTGTGATATCTTTTGAGCTGAAATTTTTCTTTTCTTTTATATCAAGAAAATTAATATTTTTTTCCAAATAATATGGATATAATATGGTGTTATTTTATTATAAATCAGAGCAAAATATTCTGTCCAGCTATTAACAGATGGAAATTTAACAGAAAAGTGTCAGGCCCCTGCCCAGAATATTCAATTGTTGTTCCCGAAAACAATTGTGGTATATTGTGGTATGTATCGCGGTACTTCAGGAATACTTTGATATGCCACAATACAAAATTTTCCATGGCACCCAGCTCTAATACATGTACACACATACAGTTCCAGCTGTCTGTGTCTGTGTCAGTGGTATTGGGCTAACCATGCTAATAAGGTCAATTGGATAGACTGGTGGATGTATGGGACCAAATTTAGATGCCCCTACTGCAAGCAATGGAAACATTTAAAAAAATGAAATGGTGTAATCACACTTTGCTGTTTTGATTGCAACTGACCGGCTACCTTTCCGTGTGAAAAATTAGTTACATTTTCATACCAATGCATTTTTAGGTGGAAAAAAAAAACATTGGATTCTGACAAACCTTTGACTTGACTGGCATCTCTAGATTTCCCTTCTGAGATGAAGCTATCTCCCCTGGCGTAGCAAGAGAGCTGGTCCAGGATATGACCGAGTCACTGGTTCCTAGACCCATTATTAGCTGAGATATATTGCGACTTATTGGAGTAGGGATTGGCTTACTCTGACTGGCAAATGGAACATCAGGACTGCAATAAATATGAACAGACATTACAGGAGTAATCTTTAGACATGAAATGTATCGAACAGACTTGCAGAAAGTGTCATTATTCAATCAGTTTTACAACTCAAATAAATGCAAGCTTGAAGTTCTATTCATAGTATCATTGCACACACCTTGCATTTCTCAATACCACTAATATGTGATAATGCAAAGTCAAATGAGAGGCTGAAAATAATCTGACATTTATCAACTTGATAGACTTTCATGAAGCTGCCCAAACATCCAGTTATTTCTTCATGTCCTGTATCTGATGAAAAGCAGGTATATAGCCATAAACTTAGAAATGAATACAGGAGGAAGGGTTGTTTTGTTCCACATAGATTTACAAGAAGTCAAACATAGGATTTGGTCCGGAAATATTCTGTACATATCATGGAATGGACCCTTCAGCCACCATAACTCAAGAGTTTCATCATCATTTGATTTGTTGGGCTGATTGGGACTGATTTCTGCCTGGAGTCTCAATGCATTCCCCACAACACCACTACTATCTGTACACCAACATGTCAGATTTGTGTTCAGCAGCCACAGAGTGAATTACCCAGGACATTTTCTATCCTATCTCATGCACCATCTGCAAACAAAGTCAGTAGCCCTCCCTTAGACTCAAGAGGACCTTCATATCTTCTATGATGCCTGATAAAACCTTTGAAAAGATGGTTTGTGAGTACCCACAGGAATCCTTGAAAAAGGAATACACTGCAGGAGAAGAAGCGAGTCCCAAGGCTGGAAGGGCTGCAACTTTCCTCCCTGGGCCCCTCCAGCCCCACTGTCTAACTAAAGACAGGCAAGAGGGAGGCTTGAATGGAGATTTCTTCTTAGTCTGTTATGGCTATATATTCTTAAAGAATTAGGTCCAGAGGGGCAGTCAGTGCGAGAGCACATTCTAGCCAGTTTTTGGTGGGCCAGGAGTGGATGTGATGAACCAATGTTGTTGGTTCCTCCAGTCCTAAAAACCCAATGAGAGAATAAGATCTCAAAAAAAACATCTCTGCCTCCAAAGGAACAGCCCTAAGATGGTTCTTACTGTGGTCCAGTAAAACCTTCTATTTGTCCATAACAACATCCCAGCAAAGGTAGAACAACTCCTCTGCCTCAACATATTAGCAACTGCCTCCAGTCTGCTGGAGAGCAGCTGGAGACAAAAGCTTCTCCTTAGGAAGACTTATGAAAGCTGCCAAGAAAAGATCAGCATACAAGGTTATGGTAGCAAGCATCCCAGACTTAAGTTCCAGTGCCTCCAATTAACTGGAAGGCCAGCCAGGTTCCCATTAAAATCTTCACATGCAACACCCCATTGCTCAAGAAGGGGCGGACTTAAGGGGCAAAGCATGCGAATGCACTCTGCATCTGGCTGCTGAGACATGAGGAGGGAGGACCAGACCACTCCTTATGTTTCCTAGTGAACTCCAGGCCCCAAAACACATTTGTGAGTGCCCTCTAACCATAGCTAAATGGCAAAGTCAAAGGTGATCTGGGCATGATGCAGTCCCTGAGAATCTCTCCAAACTGAAGAGACTTTTCTAGTCCTCTGCAATGAGGGCATGGGACATAGATTCGGGACAGAAAGGTGGTAAACTTTGGTTACCACCTTATCAAAGGACCGGATTTCCTTCTCCTCTGCCACCTAAGCCAACAATGGGTGGGAGAAGACAAGGGACCCAAATGGCGGGGGAATTATCTCAGCCTGTTCCTTGGTGAATTCATTTACTATCCACCAAGACCAACAGGACATTTACTATCCACCAAGACCAACAGGACATTCTCAACCTGTGCTCAACCCAAAGAGGAGGCAAGTCCTCTTTGTACATGCATGTACAAAGTACCCTTGGTCCTTTTGCCAGGGACAGATGCCCTGAAAACCAACCCAAACTATTGTCAAGAATCTAGTAAACCATATACTATGAATCACTTTAAATTCATCAAATTTCATGGTTTGGTTAAAAAAACACCCAGGCATATTCAAGGATGCTTAATTTCATGGATTTGTGATCTAAAATTAAAAAAACCCGATAAATATTGAGTGATGATATAAAAATCACTGTGTAAAATTATACCATCATTCCCATGCATTTCTGACTAAACAGGCTTATTCCTTATGATTTTGATATCCTTTTGAACATATTTTAAATCGACAAGCTTAACAGCACTTCTGCAATTAGTCAGCGTAAATAGAGGTGGTAGTGCTCTTTGACGTTTTCAAAGTACACAGCAGGAAGAGACTATTTTCTCATGTAAAAGAAAACAAATCATACCTTTATGCCACCTGTATCCACCAAACTCCCAGATTTTAGTGGCAATAAAATTCTCCAAGCAAGAACTTAAATCAAGCTTTCATGAGTAGTGTTCATCCCAGGTGATTGCTCAATTAAATTGATGGGTGGACGGTGGAGATGGGTTTTTAATTTAGATAAGGTCTCAACTGACATAAAAAACAAATTTTAAGCTAATCAACACAAAATGAATTATCTCCACACATGACAAAGTATCACTAAGGACAGACATGACTATATTGAGCTTCAAAAGCTGGACTGATCTGTTGATTGATATTCAGCAGATAATTATATGTATCAAATGTAATTAATAATTAAAATGTACTCTTAGTATTAATGCAAAGAACCAAGTAATATTAAAACATTGCATGCAGCAGTGAGGAGACAAGTGCACTTTAAATAGTATCTTGGTTCATATTTTATCATTTTAAATTTGTGATCTTACTAGACCAGAATTTAACTGGAATCTCACAAATTAAAAAAATTCATAGTTTATATGTACAGCAGTTTGAGTCAGAGTGCAACTTTTGAATTTAAAAAGATGCATTAGGCTTTACAAATCCAGCTGTCTATGTATCCTGACATGTTTACAAATCCACTTGTCTGTGCATTCTGACAAGTTATTAGTTGGTAAGGACAAGCAACTTTTTCTATGCAAACACCAAACAAGTATTCTATGAAACTTTAAGTCTTGTATTTGACTTGCAAACAACTTCAACACATAACTTTAGCACAGAAGCTTAATGCTGCATGGGGCAACAATTCCAATTTTGACCTATAAACCTGCAAGGATGGAATGGGGAAAATGGTTTTGAAATTTAAATTTTTACATTCCAATGAAAAACTGGGCTACTTACATAAATGCCCAGCTCATGCCACAGCTACTGTCAGAAAGATACATGTCTCCCACACAGGTGAGACAAAACTTAAAGGCACATTTAAGGTCTTCTGTTAAGCAGACAAAGTAAAAATTGCTCAAACCCAATGCATACAAATAATCACTATGAGAGTTTGGGCAGTACTATTACTCACCTACAACCAAGTATGGGAAGCAGCCATCCTGATGGACTTGGAGTGAGAGATCGAGAAAATAAAAATGGTGAAACACTCTTTGGATGGGCCCACTGGACATCCGGAGTACTGCTGACTGTGAAATAAGAATGCATAAGAAGAAAATTATATCCCAAGTGTTACAAACAAGCATTTTGTATAATGTGATGTCATACACACAATGCAATTATGATACTGATGTGTGAAAGTCTTCACCATAAAACTTGAAAACCTAATTTTAACATTGGTATATGTTGTTGTCAGCATCAATTTGCATGTTTTAAAGGTGTGTGATATTACTGGTATACCGGTCTACCTAAATATTTTCTTTGGTGGTATGTATCATGGTATTTTTCACTGCACTTGCACTTTGGTAGTTTCCATCAGTTACGAATTTAATGATATTAACATTATGTTTTCACTTTTCATGACAAAATAATTCACAAATTTATTTCTTTTTTACAAAACAGCTGTATCTATCACAAATTAATTAAGAATATCACAAACAGAATTATATTTATGATCCTTTAATCGCACATTTGACATCTGTCACATATACTAATGTGATGGCCAAACATAATTTCTTTGAATTTTATATAACATTTTCTCGTTTGTTAATTGTTTTATTTTATTGGCCCTTTCTAATAAATATCTTCCCCACTCAAAGATTCCCTGCCTATTATATAAATAGTGTAGCTAGTAAATTGTAGGCTCAGTATCAGTACTTCCTATTATTAACAACAAGCTAATCTCAGCACAGTATCTTTCACTGGGTGTTAACCATAGTGTTAAGCTTAATACACCCATGGTAGCTTAAGTTTTTAAAGGACAACTTATACAACAATGAACACACGCATAGCAAATTCATCTACTATTTGGCATTGACTTTTTTTTTTTTCAGGGGAAGGGCAGCAATTTTCTTTTCAGCTGAAATATTTTATCTCAATTCATCTTTTGAAAATAATAAAATGGATATAATATAGTGTTACTTTGATATATATCAGAGCAAGATATTTTTTCCAGCTACTGACAGATGAAATTTTTTTTTAAAAAATGTCAGGCCCCTGCCCCAGAACATTAAATTTGTTTGACACTAATATAATTGCAGTATACCATGGTATGTATCACAGTATATTCAGAAATACTGAGGTATACTGAGGTACAAAAGTCTGGTTCTATTTGTCAATAATAAGCAAAATGAATACCTTTTGTCAACCTCAAAGATTGCAATTGGAAACTAAACACATGTTTAGATATGACAACTGTTGCCACAGTGTGTTGATTTGACAATCTTAGCAGGGGGAGTAATGCACATTGGTCAATATCTATGCAATCAAATATATAAATTTTAGACAATTTACCTTTTATAGAGTAATTATGGTCAACAATTTGTTATTTCCTAGCTGTATTTAGAAATATTATGCTTCAGTTATGATCACATAAGTCTCCACCACGATGCTTAATGCTGATGACATTGCATGACTTTGTGTCCCACCAATTTAATCCAATCAATGTATTTGAAACTTCATATTTTCTAATTAAATGATTAATGGCTAACTTACTTTAGTTTTATATTGTGTTTGTTCTGGAGGAATTGAAATTAATTTATGTCATTTAAATCTCCTAAATTAGTACTGTGAGACCTGAAAAGACAAATTTTGCCAACATATGAACAGTAACCCTTGTTTAGAACTAATATTTTGACTGCAAACTATACTTTTTATGCTATTACTAACATTCTAAAACCTTACACCCATTCTAAAGATATGCCACCTTATTTTTTATCAACACTCTGTTACAAAGTGACAAATGAGAGAAAATAACCCATCATATGCTCTGGCATTGGATAGGGAAATCCCATGTGGGGATTAGAAAAGTAAACTATCATATGCTCTAGTATTGGCTATTGAAATCCATTGTGAAGGTTAGAAAGGTAACCTATCAGATGCTCTGGTGTTGGATAGAAAAATCACATATGAGAATTAAAAAAGTAACCCATCACATATTCTGGTACTGGATAGGGAAATCCCATGTGAGGGCTAGAAAAGTAATCCAAATGGAAAAGCTTCCCTCCCACAAATCCAAATAAAAGTCATGCCACATCCTAAAGAAGCTGCCAAATTACCAAGTAGGGTAACCTGTTGTGCTGCAGTGGTAAGTCCAATCAGGTCTAACTGAAAATTCTGGGATGAAAGATCCGTGAGGCAGAACCTAAAGGAAGTTGACTCTGACCTCCATCCAATGGCTTGTATAATGTCAGCCAGGAAACAGTCTTGCTCAAATGCAATCATTGTTGTGACTGCCCTAATTTTAGGAGTCGAAATGTATAACAAGTTCATTTGATTTTGGGCTGCAGAACACAGAACCCATTTTATCCAGGACAATAGAGCATGCTCTGAGATGTCATCCTTTCCCTGTTTCAGAGGTAAAAATAGATGATATCTCCCACTCTCAATTTCTATCCAGGTACCACTTCAAGTTCTCACCAGATCCTACAGACAACCTTGAGTTCAAGGATTCAGGCTAGAAAAAAGTTTATTCTTGGAAATGAAAGCAGAGGCCATCATGAGTGATACTGACCCATCCCGTTGGAACTGTTAGTAGTTCGGGTCAAGCAACAAAGCATGTACTATGTTGTTTCCGTCTGCTGAAGCTAATGCAGTGAGGAAACAGGCTTCATATGAGAGATGAACCAATGAAACTCCCATGAGTGGTTCAAATGGTGTATTATTCAGCCAGATTAGCACCCATAATAGATTCCACTTTGGGCACAGAGTCAGTGTCTTTGGGCAAGTGAAATCAAAATTCGGCAGAAGATCAGAGAGATCTTTGCATTGTCCTATATCCTCTCTTCCATTATGATACAACATGTCAAAGATTGTGGAATGGTAGCCTTTATCATGACTGGAGCTCACTGTTTCTCTTCAATGAGCAAAAGTACAAAGTTAGCTAACTGATGTATTAATGTCTGGAGCATGGAAATGTGTTCACAATCACACCATTGTGAGAAAATTCTCCACTTTACATACTATGCTTTCAAAGTGGACAGCCTTCTCACTCAAGCGATTCTATCCATCACTTGTTGTGAGAACTGTTGCTTGTTGAGAGTTTGTTTAATAAGACACAGTCATGCAGGTTCAACAGTTCTGGATTTGGGTGAAATGACTAGTGTCATGGTTGCTTCAGCATAATGTGGAGATATCTCTATTTCCTTGGGACTTCTGCTGAGAGATTTACCCAGTCAATTATCTATGCTGTTTTTCCACTTAGTGGGAAAAATTAGGATGATGCAACACTACGATTCTCTTGCTTTTTGTAGCGCCTTTGAAATCTAAGAAGTTGTTGGTTAAGTCTATGGAAAGTGTGTTTATTGCCCAGGCCTTCAGGTCTAGGACTGGTGAGACAATAGCTAGGAGCTTTGCATTCCATCTTGTTGCAAACATATCAACTAGTGGTTGAACCCTGTGGGAGCACATGACTGAAAACCTGATAGATGAAATGACCGTTCAGTTTGTATTAACTGATTCTGTCAGGACACGTCTGCTAATACATTTAGCCTGCCTAGAATATGAGAAATCATACATGGATTTGTCGATGTCACCTACCTTAAATTCCAAACAAGACTGCAAAGGTCTGGAAATCTGTTTCACCCTTGCTTTCTGATATAATTCACCACAGTGGAAATACAATCTCCATGTAGTGTCTTCTGCCGCCAATTAAATTTTTTCAGTATGGTTTTCATCTCTTGGATATTGATATGCAATAGAAAATCATAATGGGCCATTCTCCACTAATCTCCTGGAACGATGAAAGAAGATGTGCACCCCAGCCAACTGTGTTTACATTCATAGTTACCATTATCTTCAGAGGTTGTACCTGCATGGGAACACCAACACAAACTAAGTGAGGTTCTCCCATTTTCTGAGATAGGACCTCATATAAATGGAGACTGGTATTGTTTGTTCCAATGGGCAAAGTTTCAGCCTCCATTGGGACACAAGTATCATCTGTAATGGTCTCATAAACAGGCAACCTAGGACAATTAAGTCCACTGCCACAGTGAGTAAACCCCACAGTCAAGGAATTCTCAAGCTTAAAGTAGATTCTTTATAAGAATTTAAGCCCCACAGAAATCATTCCAATGTAGGTTCCTGTTCAAGACATACTCTGTTCAGGATGAATTCTCAAGCTGAAATGCAATTTTTGCAACAAATGAAGCCAACAAGGAAATGACTGGCACATAGTTACTGTGGCACTACACTGACAAGCGAATGGCATGGGTCCAAAATATGTTGGTGCTGTGGAGGGATACAGGGCATTAGATCCCCATCACCCTTCCACTTGGGCACAAGAAAAGGCTATATCAAAATCTGTGTTGGCTGTATGTCATCCACATCAGATGGCAAAGTTCAGTCTTTTCAGAGCCTACAGACATCCACAATATACATGGGTCTATCATGACTACAGGCTGCCCTGAGTCCATAATAGCAACTGGGCATGAAAGCACTAAACTGGCCATAGAGTGGCACGAACTACTGTGGTACTATACTGTATGTCTCCACTAACCAAATGTCTCTTCCAAGTGAGTGCCTGTGTAAAAATGCAGGGGCAGAATACATGATATTAAATCATCATGACCAGTCCCTTCAGGATGACCATGAGCAATCTATTCTGATGGCATGGAGAGAAACTGGGGTGGAAAGGATTCCTTTCTTTCTGCTTTTATCCACACTGATTCTTAAGAATGGTGGCTTTGAAAATATATCAGATCTGCAAGACTGTTTCCCCCAAGAGAGTCCATATAAACTAGGTACTGTCGACCACTGAAAAATTAAAAAGGTTATAGCGTCACAGCTGGACATCAAGAATGAGAAGATGGAGGGAGTATATTATGTAAATTACTTTCAATTCCTTCAGAACACATAAAATCAAAACCTTTACAAAATATACAACTAATTATTAAAAGTTGCAAATTTCCTGGTATTGATTAAAATTTCCTGACACCAACAGCCATTTCTGACTATAAAACAAGTGATATATAAGTTTCATTTACCAGTTTTTATCTTGATTTTCTTCACATTCAACAAATTGAGGCCGATTCTTTCTGTATTTCCTAGAGAACAAAATGGAATCCTCACCTGACCCTGCCTGATAAGTAGGTTCACAAATTATCTGGGTACAAGTTATTAAGGGAGAGGTGTATATATGTGCATTTTCATCCAATGTTTCCAGCAACCAGCCCTCTGCCCACATCACCCTTCTAGTTGCACTCCTATGCACTCCATAAGCCATCCCCACTGCCTCTATCCATATCATTAAAATGCCCTCTTAAATCTGTGTTGTTTTCTATTTATTGCACTTTCTGATTATTTAATCTCAGATAAACTTGTAAATATGCTTTAGTCTGTGTCTAATTCCCAAAAGAATAAATGTTGCATTTCATTAGCAGCAACATCATTTTATTGCAAAAAATGTCCTTTGTTACACAAAGTGCTCCTTCCTTCAACAAAAGTGCCCCAATGCTTAAAGTCCCTGTTTCTCCTTCCCTCTTTAAGAAATTTGCAGGTGGAATATATATATATATATATATATACAGTCAAACCCACTTATCTCGACATTGGTTATCTCAAGAACCTGTGTATATTGAGCACTTTGGTCTGGTCCCGAAAAAATCCTTCTTTGTTATGCTAATTTTTCCCCGCTTATCTTGACTCCTGTTAAGTCGATAACCCGGTTATGTCAGGCATAAGTTTCGGTCCAAAGTAACATGTGGACCCACTTAATTCGACGAAATGCAACTTTTAATGTCCATCTCAGAGAAATTTTACAAGAAATGATCCGGCGTTTCTGCTATTACCAGTACCTCGTACAGTCGGTACAAGACCAAATTTTACCAGTACAAATGCTAATCAACCAATCTCATCAATGCATGGTTTATCACCTACACACTGTGGAGAAAATTATCATGTAAACAATACTTTACAGTAAAGAAACTGAATGCATGCATTTCTGACCTTTACGTAAGCTGCGTTCAAAATGGACATTATCGCATGTCCACACCACGACAATATAGTTCATCCCACATAGCATCGCGAATTTGATCTTATCTATAACTCGGAAAATTATCAGGTTAACATCGTTAAATGTAGCTAAAAATACCTAATTTGTTTTACACAATACATTTAAAACAAATTCGGTAATAATTAAAGTGTTTTTATGGTTGGTGCGAGCGTAAGCCTTTAACTTCATCATGGCTAGATCATGTGACTCACAATAATCTATAAATAAAAACCTGCAAAACTCCAAACTAAGCTGCCCCCACACACACACTTAACCCCCTGCCATTGATTAATTTGT
Source organism: Megalonaias nervosa (assembly GCA_016617855.1). Classification (NCBI taxonomy): domain Eukaryota; kingdom Metazoa; phylum Mollusca; class Bivalvia; order Unionida; family Unionidae; genus Megalonaias; species Megalonaias nervosa. The sequence continues at coordinate 145,279 of JAECUM010001407.1, forward strand.
TTTGAACAAGAGTAAATAAAAGCACCAACGGTATTGTAAAAAGAAGTCTCTAGCACCCAGTATTTTTTTTTGTGAAAATGGTGATCGCTGTACCATGATTACATATTGTTCAACACAAACAGAATGAAGCAGAAGACAACTGATAGGATTGAAATTTGAAACAGAAAGAAGAGTGCTTTCATTTGTGTTGTTTTTATCTTGAATTTCAAAGTCTTGCAATCCATCAAAGAGATTAGCCGATTCTCCTTCTGGTGCTGTGTTCTTGCCGACAATCACTGATCAGAGTCGGGAGGGATATGGGACTATAACTGTATGAATGGAATAAGTTGTCTTCTAACTGCATGAATGGAATAAGTTGGCTTCATACAGAATTTGATGTTGAGACAGTTAACTTTAAACAGTTTGTCAGTACATGAATACCGACAGCCCTTTCTTTTTCCGGTACAGAAGCAAAATTTATCAGTAAAAACCGGCATATACTGGTGTAATGGAACTTCTGACAATCAAAAAAATAAATAAGATTGATTTTCACACACAATATTGGTCAGTTACATTTTGCCGCTAGTCACAAGTCAACTCTAACAAAAGAAAACACTTTCAAAAAAAAAATAAGTACAGTCCTACATGTACATGTACTTCAATTGGCCTAGGTTTTGGATAGCGTGAGAAAATCATTGTCTTGCTGAGGCTACCAAAGGGATGAGGCTATTCACAGGGAAATAAAAACAACTTTAAACCACTGACATTGTTGCAGTAACTTAATGTTGTAAAAATATGTGACTTGTTACTTAATCTCATTTAAAAGACCTCCAATCTTCTTTTTTCTCCAACCAGGCATGACTGAATTATTATTTTTATTGTGCATTAGAAATGCCGTTTGTTTTTAGAAATAAAACTCCTCATTTTTGGTACTTCAGATGCATAATCATTGTTCTGCAGTAGATTTATCAATTAAACCCTGATATCTCGGGACCCGGTTATGTCGACGATTTTTTTGACACCCCTGACATAATTGAGATAACCGGGTTTGACTATATATTATATATATATATACACACACACACACTCCCTCGACAACTCACACCCTGATAACTCGCGAACCCACTTATAATCTGGGGTCAGTCATGGATCCCATTTTTTTGATACTAGAAAGTACCAATAATTTGACCCATAATTGTTGAACATGAAGAAAATCGTGATCAAAATTGATAAATGAAACCTTGATATATCACTCATTTTATCATCGAAAACAGTTGATATGACCTTGAAATTTGAATCAACATTACAAAATTATCAACTTTTAATAAGATGTCATGTATTTTGTTAAAATTGCTTTCCAAACTACATCCTTGGTACACCGTAAATAACAGAATGCAATGAAATTTCGATCAATGAAAATGGTTCTTACACCTACTTGAGGCAGTAGTATAATAAATAAATTCCAATTATATAAAAAAAATTTTAATCAAGTGAAATGCATGCATTAGTCATGTCTTTTAGTTCAGTTTAAGTGTAATGATCATAAATACAATGTGCAATGTTGTACTGAAACATGAAATACATCAATCTACCATAACAGCTATGACCGCAAGCATTTCTATGAACTTAAGTGCTGCTGATGTTTTGATACCTAATTTGCTTAAATATTTGTTGCAATCAGATTGGTATTTGTTGTATTGTTGCACTGAATTAAAAGCTAACCTTGTATTACCACATTAATTAGTCTTTTTATCAAATAAAGGGGATGGAATGAATGAAAAGTTAAAAGGCATGCAAATTCAATCGGTATACGAGCTAGCAGCCCCAATCGAATGACAGTTCATCAAACAATGTTACAACATTTTTTTTCTTTCTTTTGTGAACATAAGATAATTAAACTACCTTAAAGTAGCATACTCATTCACAACTATGATCAATGATAGCAAGACAATCAAACGAAATGAATTCTTGACGACATAAAATTTTGTTTTCCAGATTTATTTTATTAATGAGAAACTAGTTTCAGAGTTTGTAGCCAATTTGTAATTACTGAATTGGCACTTGGAGATTTCATCATGGATGAGAAGTTTCACTATTACTTGCAATGAAATCATTGCATCAATATTTTACTAACAATACCAAAAAATGACTTTCCACGATGATGGCTGTTTCACAAACCAAGTGTTCCGGGTTTTTATTGTGTTTTTTGTTAAAATAAAAGGAATCTTGTTTGATAGTGAATTTGAATCAATAAGTACTCTGGTTCCCTGATTAGTATGCTCCTTGCGTTGCATTCCACTATCGTAGAAAGCAAAGCAGGGAGCATTCAGATCAGGGAACCAGACTACTCAACAACTACATAAAGCAGATATGTAATATACAATGTTTTCGTGTACACGTGACAGTTGTTGAAACCAGTTGGAATATTGTTAACGATCTCTCAGTGGTTGGGCATCTTGGAAAATAAGATCATTTTTACATAAACACAAATATCTTGGTTAGAAAAAGTGCTTTATTGACAATTATTCCCAATGTGACTTTAAAACGAGTATTCAGCCATCAAACAGACCAGTTCACTAACCCAACCCCCCCTCATGGTTTTCTCTATGTCCAGCAAGGATGGCATCATTTCACACTGTTATGGGCATCCCTTAATCACTCATGCCCTCGCGTATAGTGCAGTCAATGATTTTGGACCCCGTTGTGCACAAGTTATCGAGGGAGAGGTGTGTATGTATGTATGTATGTATGTATGTATATATATATATATATATATATATATATATATATATATATATATATATATATATATATAT
>JAECUM010001409.1:0-32335 GCA_016617855.1 Megalonaias nervosa
AACACTTTGTGCTGTTTCTCGGCCAGATTACCTCAAGCCGTCCAATTGGATCACGAAGCCCATTGGGAAGTGGCTTTGGTGGAAATGATTCACCCTACACAAATCAAAAACATCGTCGAAAATCAAAATACTTTTAGGGTGGAAGTTCATGACCCTCAAGTGCAACAAGCCATGGATGAACGTGCCACTATAGCTGACTTTATGAAAACACAAGACCCCAAAACTAATCGCTCCACTTATCTGTTGAAAATTCCTGCGGGCTATTATTTTAGTGGTCAACATTTGGTGAACGCCATTGCCGACAGGTTCAATTTCATGTTTGGTAAAAGCTTGGAGAAAGCCAGAAGAAGTGTCACGATCGAGTACCACAAAATAGCTCGTCGCCTACTGATCAAATTTTCAAAGGAGAAAGTATTGGCAATTACATTTTGTCCTGAATTGTATGACATTTTGGGTGGAGACCTCAAGATGATCAAGATGAGAAACGAAGTACCAGCCGTGACCGGTAACTTGGATTTTGCGAAATATTTTCGATTTCCCTGTAGAAATGAACTGAATTTGATATTTGTGTACTCCGATGTGGTGGAGTACAACGTGGTGGGACACACATCCGTACCGTTACTGCGTGCCATTCCTTTCAAAGTGGATTCTGCCACGGCTGCTGACGAGGAAGGTGGAAACACCTATCACGTTCACCGCGAATTTGTACATCCTCACTATTTGTCCGTCAGTAAGTCTTATTTCGACACTGTCAACATTACTATAAAAGGAGATCTGGGACAAAATATTCCATTCACCAAAGGGAAAGTCGCAGTGAAACTCCATTTTCGAAAACGATTACTCTAACCTTTTTGTCAGTCATGTATCCTGTGTACCAAGGAGTCGCTCGACAGCGAGGACATGGTTTAGGTGATATGCTCAGACCGGCCTTTTGTACAGTGGTTCCCGTTTTGAAACCGATGGTGACACGGGGATTGCACGCCTTAAAAGATGCCGCATTGACGCACGGCAAAGAATTTCTCCAAAATGTCATCTTTGACAAACAAAATCCCAAAGAAGCTTTCTTGAGAGCAGGCAAAAATGTCTTGCTTCAAACGGGTAAAGACATTTTGGGCCGGCGAGAAACTCCTATAAATGCCCTGGGCAATGCCGAGTCAGGCATTCCTGTTTCCCTGACGCCACAGCAAGGACAAGGCAGAAAAAGACTACGAAAACACCCCTTAAGAGGACTTCACACCCCTAGAACTAGAAAGACTAAGAAAAGAAAAACTTTCCGAGAGTTAGACGGTTTTGATTATTAACAAAAAAAAATGATGCACCGAGAGTCTTGTGCTTGTTCCAAGTCGGAACTGGATCTGTTTGCCATACCACCCACCATGATGACGATGCAAGAATCCTAATGGGTGGAATTTCATCCCGTCTCTTCTTTGACGGATTCAGCTCCCATTGAGTTTGAAATCAAAGGACAGCCTGAAGATTACATCGATCTGAATAGCAGTTACTTGTATCTGAAACTGAAAGTGATCAAAACCGACAACACCAATCCGGGAGCCGATGCCAGAGTAGCTCCCGTCAACAATTTCATGCATTCCTTGTTCAACGAAGTGGATTTGTACTTGAATAACAAATTGGTCAGCAGCAGTATGGATACTTACCCTTACCGAGCGTACCTGGAAAATCTCTTGACGTACGGAAAAGAGGCCAAGAACACTCATCTGGATACTTGCATGGTATGGAAATCTGACACCGTAGGTGAAGACATGTTTAACGACACAGCCCTGACAGCCGACGAGAATCCTCACAATGTGGGTTTTAACAACCGTCGAAGGAAAATTCTGCAAGCTCGTAGTTTAGAACTGATGAATCGCTTGCATTTGAACATGTGGTTGCAAGACAAGTATTTGCTGCACGGAGTGGATATTCGCCTGAGACTCAATCGCAGCAGTGTCGCTTTCCATTTGATGGCTCATGCCAACGAGTACAAAACCATCATCCATGAAGCCAGACTTTACGTGCGTCGTGTAGAAGTGGTACCTAAAGCGGGAAACGACATCAGTCAAACATTGAGCAGATCGACCGCCAAGTATCCGATACGAAATGTAGAAGTGAAAATATTCACCATTGCTGCTGGACTCCGATCCAAGATCGAAGATCATCTGTTCCAAGGACAGTTACCCAAACGTTTAATCGTTGGCATCGTCAGCAACGCAGCCCTCAACGGAGCCCACGATCAAAATCCTTTCCAGTTTAAGCACTACAGAGTGTCCAAGATCGAAGTCAGTCGCGATGGCAAGAGTTTGTGTATCAGACCCTTCGAACCTAAATTTACCCAGAAGAATTACTTGAGATCGTACTTGTCCCTGTACGAAGCTACCGGACAACTAGGAACCAACACCAGTCAGGGTATTTCGTACGAAGATTATGTCGGAGGTTACACTTTGTGGGCCTTTGATTTCACTCCAGACCAAGGCAGCGACGAAGGACATTTCCACCCTATAAAATCCGGTTAACTGCGTGTGGAACATCAGTTTGCAGAAGCTCTCACCGACACGGTCAACGTCATCTTGTATGCCGAATTCGATAATACCATCGAAATCAACAGTTTGCGAGAAGTCATTCTAGACTATTAGAAACAATGGAAGACACTTATCCCTCATTGAACGGTAGAGAATCTTTGGAAATGGAATGGGAGGATAACGTGAAAACAGAACTCCAAGACCAAGACAAAGAGGACGAGGTAGTAGTCAAGTTCAGATGGCCAGAACAAGAACAACATTTAGTGTCCTGTTTTGCTAAACACCTGGCGGATAAAATTACGGAATTGACCAAGAAATATTGTTATGGATGTCAAAACGATCATCCCAGTCAAATTCAACACGATAAATATCTGATGATGAGTCAACAAGAAGAATTGGACGAGTATCTGGACGACGCTTGGAGTCTCATCTCGGAAGAAGCAGTGTTGCATGAGTGGTATAAAGGCTTGCGTGATCATTCCTGCCCACAATTGTCTACTCTAGAGATCTATCGCATCGAATCTCTCTTAGCCCAGAGTGCGGAGACAAGGCGAAGAAACGGTTACTTGACAGAGCGTTTCAAACAAAAAGTCAGAATTGAATTGATGACTTATCATTGCCTGTGAAAAAAAAAACCAACACAACAAAAAAAATGGATACCTGGGAACTTTATTACCTTTTGAACAATAGTTCGTATGCTGCTTTTTAGAATCCTGTCATGTGCGCTAAAGATGAACTACCTCATCGCAAACCTCAAGACCATCAAGCTTATGTCATCAACACGGACGAAAGTCATCTCCCAGGAACTCACTGGCTTGCCGTCTACTTCCCTCAAGAGGATTGCGTGGAGTATTTTGATTCGTATGGATTACCCCCTTTGGAAGACGATATCATTGACTTTATGAGAAGAAATGCCCAGACGACACAATACAATAATGTGAAATTACAAGGCACAGATTCCATGGTGTTTGGACAATATTGTTTGTATTTTCTTCATCAACGCAGTCTTGGATATCCTTTAGAACATTTAGTGACTTATTTTGATCGTCACTCTTCTAGAAACGATGAGAAAGTAGATCGATGGTTTTGTGACCATTATGGCAATCTTTTGTCTTTAGCTAGGAAACAAAGTGTACATCAATGGCCTCATGACTTCCATCAATGGAAATCTCACATGATTTCACAACGTTGTCAACCTTGTCAAAAATAATTTGTTTGATGTTATTGTTACTTGTTAATAGTTAGTAGTTGATTGTTGGTTGAATAAAAAATGTTGTGTTTTTGAAAAAAATGTGTGTGTCGTTTGTTTTCAAAAATAAACTGTGAATGTATGCTCTTTGACTTTCTCTCTATCCCTCACCATGACATTCGCTATCATAGCGTTCGGACACTAAAACCTAGTAGGGATGTTTTCTATCGCGTCCGCGTTTGAACCATATAAAGCGGGTTGGTCTCCAGTCTGGCCATCCACTGTTGACTCGTCAACCTATGTTCATGCCTTCCAGACTAGCCAAGCTGAACGAAGCTTACGTCAATTTATATCGTGTCAGGCTAAACCTGATACCTAAGCCTGAAGAGATAGAGAATGTCAGGATGTTTGCCATAGCCCAAGACCTGATAGAAGAGGTCTTCAGAGAGGAAATCAAGAAAGAACAAGAAGAATGTACAGAGAGGTAGAGACCTCAGAAGCAGAGAAAACAGCAACAACAGCAGCAGCAAGAACGAGACAGAGGTTTTGTCGACTACCGTGTGGACACCAAAAAGTTCTCCTTCTCTTTCCGTAGAAGCAGGCCGTATCGTATAGGAAAGCCTGCTGCCAGACGGGGACGCAATCTTAGACAGTAAAAAAAGATTGCCATCATTCCCCGTCAGCAAAAAACAGCCCTTTTCAGGGCTACCCCAATACTCTCGAAAAGACATCCTAATTCAATTGCCAAAACAAATTTGTGTGTTTGTGTCTTTAAAAAAAAATAGAAGTGTGTCTATAAGCACTTCGTTTCTTTTATCAGTAAAAAATTCACCCTTCGTTTTCTCTGTCTTGTCGAATCGTGCATGTCTGTGTTTGTAAGTAAAAAAAGTCAACGTAAGTGTTTCTTTTAGGTCCGCGCGTTTGATGTGATGGTAAGTTTTGGTGTTAGGGATGTTTTCCTTCACGTTCGTGCTCCAGGAATATAATGCAGAGCACTCGTCAGTCTGGCTACCATTGTTGACTAGTCAAATTAAAAGAAGACGAGACTACAAAATCTGTTGGAACTCCAGATGCACCTGGAGCATGCCAGATGAGTTGGCTATGGAGGCTGTACAGGAGGAAGCCAGGTTAAAAGAAGAGGAGGAAAAAAAGAAGAAGGAAGAAGAAGAAGAAAAGAAGAGAGGGATCCTTCCTCATCTCATGATAAGACTTGTCTGTGAGGTCAAACCTGAGGTGAAGACGCCTACACAACCACTACCAACATCGCAGTCATTACCAGCACCACAACGACCGAGAGCCGCTGTCCCTCAAATTGAAAATTGGGAGGAGGAGACATGGGAGGAGTTGGAGAGACAGCGGCAAGAGTGGGAGCCGCAGCTTCAGCAACATCATCCCAGAGTGTGGAATAGAAGAAGGAGGGAACAAGTGTTCACTATCCCTCAAACTGAGGAGTGGGATAGTGAAGCCAATCAACCTCCCTCTGTGCTCCCAGCCACATGCATCAATTGGGAGCAGGACTGGAGCCGACGTTGCTTCTGTGGGGCCAGACCAGGTAGGTGCCACCATTAGCCAGGTGCAATTGGAGTTCTAAAAAACAGCCCTTCTCAGGGCTAACCAAATCTCTAGAAAAGAGAGATTCTTCAAGTTGTCAATTTGTGTGAATGTGAAGTAGTGTGAATATAAACACTCACTTCTTTACTGATGTGTGTGTGTATGTGTGTGTGTGTGTGTGTGTGTGTGTTTGCGTTCGCATTCGTTTGTGAAGATAGTATAGTGTGTATGTTTTATGCATTCTCGGTCGTTGGTGTGGATAGTAAATATGATGTGTTTTATGCATTCTCGTTCGTTGGTGTGGATAGTAAGTATGGTGTGTTTTATGCATTCTAGTTCGTTGGTGTGGATAGTAACTATGGTGTGTTTTATGTATTCTCTTTCGTTGGTGTGGATAGTAGATGTGGTGTGTTTTATGCATTCTCGTTCATTGTTGTGGATGGTATATGGTGTGTTTTATGCTTTCGCGTTCGTTGGTGAGGATAGTAAATATGGTGTGTTTTATGCATTCTCATTCGTTTGTGAGGATAGTATAGTGTGTATGTTTTATGCATTGTCGTTCGTTGGTGTAGATAGTATAGTATGTTTTATGCTTTCTCATTCGTTGGTGAGGATAGTAAATATGGTATGTTTTATACATTCTCGTTCGTTGGTGTGGATAGTATATATGGTGTGCTTTATGCTTCTCATTCGTTTGTGAGGATAGTAAATATGGTATGTTTTATGCGTTCGCGTCCGTTTGTGTGGATAGTAAATATGGCGTGTTTTATGCATTATCATTCGTTTGTGAGGATAGTATAGTGTGTATGTTTTATGCATTGTCGTTCGTTGGTGTAGATAGTATATATGTGTGTGTTTTATGCTTTCTCATTCGTTGGTGAGGATAGTAAATATGGTATGTTTTATGCATTCTCGTTCGTTGGCGTGGATAGTATATATGGTATGTTTTATGCTTTCTCATTCGTTTGTGAGGATTGCAAATATGGTATGTTTTATGCATTCGCGTCCGTTTGTGTGGATAGTAAATATGGCGTGTTTGATGCTTTCTCGTTCGTTGGTGAGGATAGTATAGTGTGTATGTTTTATGCATTCTCGTACGTTGTTGTGGATAGTATATATGTGTGTGTTTTATGCATTCGCGTTCGTTGGTGTGCATTGTATATATGTGTGTTTTATGCATTCTCATTCGTTGGTGTGGATAGTAGATATGTGAATGCTTTATGCATTCTCATTCGTTGGTGAGGATAGTAGATATGGTCTGTTTTATGCATTCGCGTTCTTATGTGTGGATAGTAGATAATATGTGAAGTGAGTGCAAGGGATGTTTTCGTTCATGTCCGTGCTTGACGTATATAACGCGGAACGCTAGTCAGTCTGGCTACCTACGTTGACTTGTCAACACCTGGAAGTATTTAACCAATTAAAAGACAGTTGGTATTGGATGATGGATGGATCATACGTACTGGATAGACTTGAAAAGGAATGGAAGTTCCCAGGCAGCCAAGACTCAGTGACCAGACTGAAAGTAGCCAGTTTTGAATTACAAGGAATGATAGTGGAGGAAGCGGAGAAGTTGAGAGGCTTCATACAACTTAAATATGTAAGAGTGGGAACTTTGAAACAGGTGATTGATATTGTTATAGAATTCAGATGTTATTTGGAAGACATATTCCATTTAACCGAGTGACCTTCTGTCAAAAAAAGCTTAGACGGCTTAAAGAAAGGAGAAGAGATTATGAAAAAGGTAATGGGAGAAGAGGTGAAGAAAATAAAAGAGATATGGACAGGTCCAGACGAAGAAAAGAAAAAGACGAAGAAAGGAATCATTGGAAAATTAAGAAGCTGGTGGAACAACTGGAGACAATAGAAGCAAAAACCAACGGCCCTTTTCAGGGCCACTCCACTGCCTCGAAAAGATTTATTCTTTCTTGCCTAAACAAATTTAAAACATACTCTACTATCCACTGACACAAAAGCGAATGCATAACACTTTATATAGCAATGAAATAGGTGGCATGACGTCACGGTACTTGCTACATTGTTGCAAGTGTCCAGTACCGTGAAGTCATATTGACCCATGGTGTGCTAGTCGCTATACAAAATTCCCATTTTCCTTAGATGTGCCCAGGGTGATATTTTGTCCGTAGAAATCGTGTCCGTAGACGTGCCCAGGGGGGGTCTGTAATGTATTTTCCCATTGTCTGTAGGGTGCCCCACATTACTACTCACGAACAAGACCACGTGAAGAGTCGAAAATGATTGGCGACATGTATGTTGACAGATGATGCGATATTAAAAGCGAAAAAAAAACAACAACAAAAAAAAAAAAACCAACAACAAACGAAAAAGACGAAATGCTGGAATAGAAGCGCGTAAGGAAAAGATGTTTACCTAGATGATAAAACGAGATCTAATTATATAAAAATTGGAAAGAAAAGCGCATTCATACAATAAATTAGTTAGACGATATTATCTCGTATGATATCAGAAATATTGCAGGGCGGGGGAGGGTATTGGCAGTGAAAACTCGGGCGCTAAAGCGCCTTCGACTTCTCTACCAATGCCCTTTTCATCATTCCACCCTACACTCTCTCAGGTATTCCACTCGTCTTACTACGAAATAAACTCCCGCCCTCAAAAGCATATAGGATAGTTCATACACTACTACATACATATTGAATCCTGAACTGAATGAAAGGTAGGCAAATCAAGATCTGGACTTGTTTTCTCAATGAGTGTTAACGCAAATTATTTATACCCCATCTATAAGTAAAGTTCTGCAGCACCAAATATTGGCAACAGGTCGAACAGGTTACTGTAGTACGGCTGTGGCTCTGCAAGAACGATGACATGAATTATTATTATTATTATTATTATTATTATTATTATTATTATTAATTTAAATAATTTTTAAAAAAAATCAAATAAATTCTTACCCCTTACGTTCCAAAATAGTGAAATAAAAATCACGACCAGAGCCATGTAGTTTCCCATGTTTCGGTAAGTTTTTATCTGACCTTTTTCGGTCACAGCGTCCAAGTCGAAACAACTAGAACCTTCACTGTCGACCGAGATAACTATCTCTGTACGTCAGAAATTAGATTTGTACAGGTGTCGTTTTCCCGTCACATTCCACTGCAAATCCGGTGACTAAATTTTACTGTCGTTGTTAATTTTAAAGACATTTTATTATTATTAGATATAAATAACTGTGGGAAAAAAAAGGGACTTTCATAATTGCTTCCTTGTACTAACTCTTAACAATGAATGCATATTTAAATCTCTTCAAATGCTTCCTAGACGAAATGTTAATATCCGCCTTGTATGTGCTGCACTCCTTAAACGTACATCCTTTGTTTCACTTTCTTTATTAAAGCAATAATATTTGCTTATTAAAGCAATAGTATTTACTGTCAATACTGTTAGAATCATGATCTCTCTAGGAAGTTACCTACTCCACTGTCGTCAGAGTGTAAACCCCGAATCATTTAAGTTCCGAAAGACACATACTGACTGGACATACACTTATGATGTACTATATAGTTAACATATTGTTGCATGTATACCTACATTTATATACCGCTAATGCAACTTTGGTGAAGTTACACACCTGAGACTTGAAAATAAATATCTTATCATTTATGTAAGTTCACTCTGCTACGAACAGGTATAGTTATTGTTTTATTGGGACATATTCTTGACTGAAAAGAGGCAACTTTACCTTCAGTATATCGGAAGAAATAACTTACAGCCAGTACAGTGCAAATTTGGAATTCATCTGACCTCCAAAGTATGCCAGACTATAAAATAAGCCGTGTAATATAATTGCCCATTATGTATGGAGGGGGGGGGGGGAGAGAGAGAGAGAGAGAGAGAGAGAGAGAGAGAGAGAGAGAGAGAGTGTTTTGTCTGCACATAATTAAGACACACAAATAATCCAAAATTCAATAATCATAAAATCAATCAAGATTCAAGAAGCATATCTTTTTCATAATGTTAAATTAAAACTTCTGACTCTTAATTTACTTTCAAGTTCTAGTGATGAACAGTCATTTTAACTAAACCAGAAATTAAATACAATATTAAAATATTTTGAAAATAAATGTCATATTTATTCTTCCGAAGCCCCCCCCCCCGGAAATTATTGCCTACAGTCAAAACGCAAATACCTGGACGTAAATAATCGAATTATATTGTCGTAGGTACCGACCCTATTTTTTCCACTATCTCAGATTTTAAGTGCACACAACTCGAATAGGTCCGATTGTACTGAAGTAGTATAGCTACCGTATATCCACACATAACCTTATTTTAATGTTTTAATAATCAATGCTACTCTACCCCCCCCCCCAATAATCGAAGAAACGCCATGCATATAGGCGATTACCAATATTATTTCGTCAAAAGCCGACAGCAGCACGATAAAGAGAAAAAAAGTTTAGACAATATATATTAGCTCAGGCTAAAAAATTTAATTAAAAAAAATCATTCTTACAAGAAGATATAATACTTCCATAAGAAACTATTAAGTCCTACCGCGATAGACCGACCGTAACTCTTTACTTAGATAATCCTACGGTTTTAAGTCATAAACTTGATTAAATAATACACATAGATACTTTCCACCAGGTCTGAACTTATTTTGTAAAAATTTGAAATATTGCGCCCCACCGTTTTCGCCACCCCATCCCCGCACATTACTCTTTAATTTAAAATTCCGTGCCAATATACTTGTATTAAACCATAAGCCTACCACCCATTGTTTTATAATTTAAAATTTCTAACATATAAAAGATATAAATAATATTGAAATCTTGAGATACATGAATAATGGAATTATGAGGGGTATTTGAAAAGTTCCGAATATTTTGTCAAAGCTCTTTTTGCTTCTTTGAACCTGTTAATGAATTTAACATCGATCGATAGACAAATTAACGTTTTGTAAAACGGATTGCAGCTGCACGTGCAGGATGCCAGACATCTGCAGATATAAGCGTGTAACCAAATATTGGTAAATGACAGTGACCTAAAATTAACGGAGAAGAAAAACAACTCTGCTACTAAGCACAGATGGAACCCCGGGAGGCTGAATGGTCCAGGCACTCGCCTTTACAAATCACTCATACATCTCACCCCTGTCCGAATCAGTTCAAATCTTGGCTCGACCAACGTGGGTATATAAGAAAGCTTGTCAATAGCGTTCCTTGGTTCGGTCGTTTTTTCTGGGTTCCTCCTCCACCCAATATATTAGCCGCCATGTATAGCCTACCATGTGCTGAAAAATGGCGTTAAACTCCACAAAGCTTGTTCAATACTGTGCAAAAAGCATACTGTAAAATCTTGCCTCTCTTAGGTTACTCTTTGGCTGATATGAAAGCCGACTTGAATGAAGTTTATGGATTTAATTCTCTGTAACATCCCACAATTCTGAGGTGGTTTCATTGTTTTAAAGTTAGTAAAGACTCCACGGAAGATTAACCCGTTCTGGAAGTTTGTTGTCTGCGATTGGTGAGCGCGACGTGGCAACTGTGTGTGTGTGTGTAGGAGGGGGGGTAGGGTGGATTTGTAACGTAGCTTTAAGAATTTTATTCATATCGCTTCGATGTCTGTAGTGTGGCGGTTGATAGTGATGTCAAGCACTGGGTCATCATGCCACAGACATGTAACATGTTGTCCCACCCAGTCACATTATCCTAACACCAGGCCAACCAGTCCTAACACTAACCTCTTAATGTTGAGCGCCAAGCGAGGTAGCTGCTAGTACCATTTTTAAAAGTCCTTGGTAGGACACGTCTGGAGTTCGAACCCGCGACCTCCTACATACGAGGCGGACGCTCTGACATTGTCACGAGCATTAATTCGTCAGCTGTTATTAATATATTGATGAATCATTTGAGGCTCAGAAAGGTTATTGCAGGGGGGGGGGGGTCATGCATTTCTTGACGGCTGATCAAAAACAGATTTGGGTTGAAATCGCGAAATATTGTAACAAGCCAAAGGGGTTTCTTTACCGAGCGATGTCAACCCTGGCGTGAATCCCGCTAGAAGTCATAGGTTTCCCCTGATTCCAAAGACTTTTTATACAAATACTGTTGTAAACTGGAAATACCAATGCGCCCAAACTATAAATAATTTTACTGTAATTAATAAATGACCACAGACCTCATAACTTCCCAATTGTCTGTCAATCTCACAACTGCATGGTTTCTCGCCATTAAATTTCCGTAACGTACCACCAGTATTCCACGCCGTGAAAATATACAACTCAACTACCTAATACAGGCAAATATTTTCACTACGCCACCTTAGGCCAGTCAAATCATGATTTAATCCTCATTTTGACTGTAACTCTACACCATATTTACCACCACAGCAACAATATACAGCGCCTCAAAACGACGGAAGAGTCCCTTCTCGTTTATTCCGTTGTGATTTGTACCAGTCCCCAATCATAAATACTGCACATGGAGTCACGCAATTAATTCACACAATTAGATTTTAATAGGGACTACTGAGGTAAAAGTAAACCATGACATCATCAAATCTCACCAACACTTCACTCCGTGAATTTTGCTCCTAGTAACTGGCTAATAATTCGGTCTGAGGACTATCTCCCCAACACTGACTTCCATAATCAAACAAGTAATCACACAAATCTAAGAAATCCTTAAAATGGAGAGTTATAAACAACTGGCATACTCCAAAATTTTTCACAATCTCAGAAGGGTAACCAGAGACGTTTGAATATCACAGATGATGAAATATGGAATTACCTTTCCGAACCTAGCTCAATGGAAAATAATAAAGTATGGATCTGAGAAAACGAGCAGAAACTACAAATCACTCTTAGAAGTCAGACCTTCATGATAGTTGTACATACGTTATTTTTCGATGCAAACTGTCCAAGTACTTGTGCCTGGCTCTGCTTATGTCCCTCGACATTTTTTGCCACGAAGGTGTGAACCACAATATTTGGCAACACTCTGGATGGATAAAAATGGTCAGCGACACTAGCAGAGCCAGGCATAGGTAGCTTGATGACAGGGATTTTGTATCGAAAAGAAAGCGTATACTCTCTTGACAAACCGGCTTTGTCCAGGATTTGTGGTATCTGTTCATTTTGTCTGATCCATAAAGCCGTGATTTAGCTTCAAGTGATTTTAACTTATTGTTTTTGGTGGGGAGGGGTGGTGACTGAATCCCGTTATCCTGTCAATAGGACGAATCGACCTACAGATCATGAATGAAACGATATAGATCACGTGCCTAAATAATGAACGTTTATAAGTTTTCAGCGGTTGCAGGAGATTTATACAAATTTAAGAGAACAAACGGGATTAGAACACGGAAACAGCAAATGGAACCAGACAGACAGACAGACAGATAAGTGGCGAAAGCTTGACTAAACAAGCGTAGGACAACAATGAAGATAAACGAGGGCAAAAAAGTATGAAACATTTGCAAATGCCAAAGTTGCACGAATCTCTAAAACCATTTTAAGATGTTGTAATTAATATTGTAATATCACCGATGAACAAACTTCTGACGACTGACAACCAGGACGTTTTGCAAAATAAATTGAAAGATGATACATGGCATCCAATGGAATTAATTATTTCGCCAGAGTATTCATTCAAGCTATTTTTGCCCGTATTGGTCCCGAGTGTTAACGTTCAGGCAGGTATATTTGAACAAGATAACTGAATGCAATGTGGAAAAATATAAGACGTTAAAAAATAATTGATAATTGAAATGTGTACCGGTAACTTGATTGTTGATAGAAGTGTACCTTTATACCACACTTGTTACAATGGTTGCTATTACACTAGTAGATTTTTACTATCCAAAAAAGTTGTACCGGGAAAATGATTTAAAATCACATGAATAATGAAGCTGGTCATCTTTAAATCCCATAACACGAAAGGAATTGTCGATTTGGATAGGTCTAGTACAGTACATTAAACCACATGGATAGGTCTAGCATAGTAAATTAACTATCTGGATGGGTCTTGCGCAGTACATTTAAACTATTTGGATAGGTAAATTAAACCACTTGGATAGGTCTAGCACAGTAAATTAAACCACTCTGACGTACTTTGACTGTCTTTTTGTCTACTACATACACGTACTCGTCGAGTTAAAACGTTTCTCATCTTCATATGTGAATACGATAGATTTTGCTGCTTACAGTACTTTGTAGACCAGTCTTGCTACCCTTCCCAAACAATTGCAAAACCTGTATGTAATCAATGTCTCTGTAAACGATTGGCTACAAAGTTGTCTTAAGTTGCTTGATCATTTCAAAACCGCAGTAATGACATGTGACTTTCAGATGATGATAATAATTCTTGAATCTATTTTCACTGTAACATAGCCTTTTGTGATCTGATAACTTTCCTGGTGCAATTCAAATATTCAAACATTTGTTGTCGTGGGTCGGTGTTCTTTCCGGGGATTTCCCGGTTCTTCCTCCACCATTAATACTGGCCGCCATGTATAGCCTATCGTGTGCTGAAAAATGGCGTTAAGCCCCACATCAACAACAACAACAACAGATGTCTTCCGATCATATTTACTTATTTGTGATGATACGAATCTGGATAAAACGTTCATGCCAACATAATGGTATTTTGTCATTCCATCAAATAGAATCAACATACATGCCCATCTTTTTCATTTGCAGTCACTCTATCTGATCTAATATATTGGTCGTCAACTATTTCATACACATTCACGGAGACATCCATCATTTTCATATTCAGATTTTGGTATACTATCAATTTTTACCAGATATTTTCGAAATCAGTGACTATCTTAACTAAACCGTATTTTGAAAATCCATTGAAGTTTTGTGAGGCAGTATTTAGCACAGTTCAATGGCGGAAACGAAATATCTATTATAGGCATTTTTCTAGTTATGTAATTTTTGTCTAATTTCTATTATAGGCATTTTTCTAGTTTATGCGATTTTTTTTTTTTTTTTTTTTTCTTTCACAAATCGAGACAATTTTATAATGAGATTCTGCTTATTTGTTAATACTTATCTGAAATAGTCCTATCAAACACATCCATCTCGTGCTCTCGCTTATCTCCACTCTAATTTTGAGTGTATAATATCAAACATACGTTTAGTGTCATCATCCATTTCATGTTTATTCTATCCATAGATCTTATTTTTTATGGTAAAATTCTCTATATTCAATTTTCTTTCCCTCTTTGATCTCTTTTATAAGTCTGATCGATACATCTAGATGAATGTGAACAGAACCAAAGTGACGAACTTTTCGAACTATTTACGTGCGAAGGCTTCAGTGTCGTTAAAGAATTCACGCTAATTTTTATTGCAACTAGAGTACAATCTTTACTCGTTTACATTTCTCCTGAAAGAATCTGTAGTCCTTTCAGGTAAGATTCTGACAACTTATTATTCTCGATTCTCTAGGACTGTAAATTTATTAAAAATCTTATAATAATGATTTTAATCCTTTCTAACACTTTAAAATAAGATGATTTAATTTTTGAAACCTTTATGTTTGATTTATTAAACTTACTAAAATTCAAGGTATATTTTACTACACTTGTTTCAATTGCCTAACTAAATTTAAATGTTTATGTTTTACACTTGGTTTATTTAACTACTATAAATATTGCACAATGTTGACCTCATATCCTAAAGCCTCTGCCCCAGGAGTAGTCCACGGCAAGAAAACAATACAATCAGGAGCAGAGACCGCATTACATATCTTTTTCCTACGTGGCATTATTTTGTCCTCAGTTCATACTCTTTTGTGTTGCCGGTTTAATGCGGCTCTTTATGCAAGTCATATGGGACCAGCATCATCTTAACGCCTTTCGGTGGGAGGGGTGGGCGAGTGGCATAAAGCGCTCGCCATTACCGATTACTTCCATCTCACCTCTGTCCGAGTGGGTTAGAGTCTTAGGCTCGGCATATGTAGGTATTGAGAAAGTTTACCAGTAGCGCACAACAACTACTTTGCGCCTTTTTGGCTGACCTCATTTTTGCTATCCAAGGTTCCGATATGGTTACCTTATCTACAACTTGGCGGATCGATAAGATGTTTCAGTGCTTTGTCCAAGCGACATTTATTGGATTTCAGGAGTTACCTCACTTATTATGTAATGCCACCTAACCAATAGCGTGTAGTAGCGGTGTATTGTGCATCAGCCGAAAATGGTGAAGGCAACTGACTTTAAAAAGGACACGATGCAAGTTTAACATCGAAAGTATGACTACTTACCCGACTGTGTGTGTGTGATTTAGATTTTTAACATAGCTTTAACAATTTTTCAGTCATATCGCTACGATGTCTGCAGTGTGACAGTTTATAGTGATGTTTAGCACTGGGGCATCATGCCACAGACATGTAGCATGATGTCCCAACCAGTCACATTATCCTGACACCAGGCTAACTAGTCCTAACACTAACCTCTTAATGCTGAGCGCCAAGCGAGGCAGCTGTTAGTACCATTTTTGAAAGTCTTTGGTATGACTCGGCCGGAGTTCGAACCCGCGACCTCCCGCATCCGAGGCGGACGCTCTACCACTAGGCCACCGGAACGGTTCTACTTACCTGAGAGAAGTCATTACAGGTGTATTTGAGTGAAAGGATATATTTCGTACAAACACGGACCGGTTGTGGAAAATTGGTTATTTATTAGTCCATTCCAGAGATCATGTTGGAGCAGTGTTCAAATTTGAACAACTTGAATTGATTGGATGCAGTGGCTTGCCGCCACTTCCAAAGAAATTCACAGACCCAAAGCACAGAAATATCTGACCGATCGCACAAAGTGAAGATAGGGTTAGCTTATCGGAACCTTGCCTAGAGAAGAGGGGCTGACCTAGGAAGCACAATTCAATCACATGATGACTCATTTAGCCTCTCTCAAATTTATTTGTGTACTTGCATGTCACGAGGCTCACAATGCACGTAATTAGGACAAAACTAATCTCCGACTTTCGAAGTTGCTTCAAAATGCTTGTTGTGCTAATATTTTTGCTTCCTTTTAATTCGTTTTATTTCGACATTAAGCTTATCACATTGTTTATGATTTGTGACAACCATTCGATGCTGGTGTGAGCTCTAATATAAGGATTATAAATGCTTTATACTCAGTTGTTTTGCTTCATTTATTTACAACACGGCATAAGGATATTTATATAAATTCATTTTGTGCTCAATATTCTTTTAAAATGTGAAGACCTTTCTGAGATTCTGTTTAAGTAGAGGCAATCGTTTCTTTTCTTTTTCAATATTATTAATCGCAAGTATTAAATGTTTGAAACAATAGGAACTAAAACTCGGGTGGGATTACCATCATCAAGGGAAGTAACTCGTACAAACAATCGATACAGTATAAACTTTATTTTTATAAGATTTATCTCCATTGACCCTTTGTTTAAAATAATTGTAGCAATTGTCTCAACAGTAATGTTTCAGTAGTTTAATAGTAAGATTCTAAATGGTCCAGTGATAATTCGCTGAAGTCATCTGGATAATAAACTGACATATGGTCTCAATATGTGCCAAACGTTTGTTTTGGTTGACTGAGAATAGCATTGTATTGAAGAAGACCATGCCAATTTGTGCTCTTAATTGTCTGCTTGTGTTTGCCTGGAGGATGTGCTATTAGTTCCATTAGTCAATATATCCTCTTTTGAATGCACATTTTATTTGCCTGTTCAAATTTGTGGTATTTTTGTTTTTGTATGTTGGTAGAAACATCAGCATTCTATGGTCCTACCACGCATACACATAAAAGTGTAATTATCACACTCTTTCCATGCGAAAACAAACTTTTGATTTCTCCTAATCATGTTGTTGATTTAATGAACAGACTGTGGCATTGAGACGAGTATTTCTATGTTCCAGCTCACTTGACTTTTCAGTGCCCCAATTGTAGTATTTTATGAACTTCATTTTTCATAATTGTAAGAGTTTGATAGCATGATGTGTTTTGTAGCAAGTACAATGTTCCAGTAGTAAGGTTTTCCAGCACGGGGTGCTTTTATCTATGCAGTGGAGAGTTGTGTTGCAGTAGCAAGGTTTCCATAGTTCAGTAAGTGATCCTATATACAGCAGCTTAGTTTTAGCTCTGATGCAGTAGTCGAGCATGTGTTGTTCTAGTATCTAGTAGAAGCTTGATGTCACGACATTTAAATTCGATCATATTTGCTTGCATTTCTTGTGTGTATCACACTTTTACTTAGTATCAGTACACACAGAATTTATTTAACCCCCAGGGGACATGCACTTTTTAAAAATGGATCTCTTCATATATTGTCATCTTTCTATATATGTGGGGAACTGAATTCCACAGAAATGCATCTAAGTACTGGACATGGACAATGTTTACCATTTCAAGTTTATCCCAGTCGATACTGTGTGGCTGTAAATTGAAAATGTCTGAGATATTTTAATGCAGTTCAATTCAGACAAATATATTCACTGCTTTTGAAGATCAATCCATCAAAGACTTGTATGATAATTTAATTTCTGCAAATAGACTAAGAGTTGCATGGCCGATTTATAATTTTTATGCTCTATTAGCGACTAGAAATTCCTTCAAAGAACTTGGTAAACATATGTTCAATATCATTTAAAAATTCCAGCTGTTTCATTATTATGCTCAGGTTCTAAAGGGATAGGAGTGGAGCAACAGCTGGTCGTTTGCTACAAAAATTCTGGTTGGCAAAGGGAGAAACTGGCTCACAAATTCCATTCAACCTGTTACAGCCCTACTCTATAGATAGGGCTTAACTCGCTCCTTCATCTTGCAGACACTATGGCAAACCAGAAAACCATCTTGTAGGTATGATTTTCAAAGGAAGCTTCACACAAAGGCTCGGAGGGTATTTGGAGACCATATAACAGAAAGAGTCCATTCAGGCATTAGAGAACGAGCCACCAGTCCTTGCAGTTTGACATTCCTGATCAAGTCGCTAAGTGAGAATCTGTCCCAATGGCAGGGCCTTTTAAAAATTGGTGAGTGTTGGAAACTGCTGTTCAACAGCCCTTAACAGTAGAAACTGAGTACTATTGGCAGATGACCCCAGCTGGTCACTGTGGATCAACCAATCATTGAAATATTGGAGGACTGGGATACCTGGTGACCTTAAATGGGCTGCAACTAATCCCAGGAAAGGTCAATAATTAGGCAGGAGGTTTCCCTGCTTTGGAACCAGGAAAACCCTGGAGTAAAAGCCAAGATTGATCTTTTAACATCCTCTCTACTGCACACCTTCGAAGGTAGTAAGTCTCTTCCTTTAAGTGCATCAGACTTAACTGATGGAATGACTTTAAGAGAGGTGGGAGATCCTGGAACTGAAGCCTGTAGCCATCTTTTATGATAGAAAGGATACAGCCATGACTATCATGCTAGACGAAGCCTCTGAAAGAGTCTTGGCTTGGTACCAACAGGAACCAATGGAAGACATATGCTCTGCAGGAGATAGAGTCCATATATCTGTCCACTCTAGTCCTTAGAATAGGGAAAGGGTCTGAGACTTTCCTCACTGGGACTTTTTGGTGTTCCATATGCAAAACACGAAACAATAGAGAGGCACCATAGCTTGAAGAAGCTACCATGGCTCACAATTTGGTACTGGTGATGGTAGTGGTGGGGGGGGGGACATACCACCCTTTAAATTGTCTATCAGTCCCCATTTTGACCAAACCTTGCAATATTTTATGTAGGTCCATGGCTGTGAAATCACTACTATGTGGCCAAGGTCCAGCAGTCAAATAGCTGCATGCTGCGAAAGGATCAGTCCCTTCCCTGTGGCAGAATGCTCCATATCACACAGGGATTGAGAGGGATAATAGGGATGGGGGATGCCAATCTGATCCCCTTACCTAATCAGGCATCTGTAAGCCAAATCCCTAAGTCCACTTCAGAATAAAACAGCTGCCTAGAGTGGGAGACTTGGCCTGATCCCTATCCCTGTATGATAGGGGCTCCAAAGACTTGTGCTTGGTGCCTGGGCAAGGATTTGTAAGGCAACTCAGATCTGTAGAAAGACATTTCCATTGACCTGACGGATCTGCTGGGGGCTTAATCCAGTGGCCAACAACAGTCCTGGGGGACTGAAAGAGTGCTGCTCCCCACCTACAGGGTGGGGGCACAATTCACATTAAACCCTACAGAGATGTTGGCCAGTAGAAGGTTCTGCTCCTCCCTCATGGAGGGTGTGACTTGCTCTCTACCTTTCTGGACTGAAGTCAATGCTGCTCCTCCCCTTTGGGAGGGTGTGAATCATTCATTGTCCTCATGGAAAAGAGGGTGCTGCTCCTCCCTCTGAGGGCACAACTTGCAATCTGCCCTTACAAAATTGAAAGGCTTCTGTTCCTCTTTACTGGGAGGGCACAGCTCACCTGTTTATAAAATCCCTTGAGAAGGGGCCCACTAAACCATGGCATATCTGGAGAGAGTTGGAAAATCCTTTTCTGAGACCTGAGGGACTCTGAGAACCCAGACAACTCTGAAAACAATGATACCTTTTTCAGTGCTTTACATGCATGTCTTCTCTTGCTGAGATCCCAGATCTTGTCCAACCAAAGGCTGTAGAATAGACAACCATCGGTCTTTGCATATTGTGGGCAGGATAAACAAGTGGGGTGCATGTCCCTGGGGGATTTCCTGTGATCACACCTACTCACACCTTACTTAGACATATCTGCTTTTCTCTTGTTCTGAAAATCTTAAAAAAGATTTTATTGTTTTTAAATTGTTTGCACAAACAGGATATGCAAGTTAAAGCATGGATTAAGTCTACGTTAATAAAAGAAAAACTTTCAGTAATAAGTAACCTCATATGGGCTGTTTTGATGATGTCAATTGCTAAAAAGGAAGCGATGCTAAGCACATAACAGAAAATCATAAAACAAACAAGCAAACCTGGCTTAATGAAGGTAGGACTATAAAAAGTACCAAAAAACCAGTAGGTTATAACAGCTAACTGTAAGGAAGGAGGGTTTTGGAATTGACTCACTTGCATACTTAATTACATTATCATCAGACCTCTGTTGACCTATAGCTGTGCAATTCATAGGTCAACCTGGGAACTACAAGCAATGCACATCGTAACAGCCATATTTTATTGTTAAATAGGGGAAACTGTATTGAAAACAAGAATGTGCACAATCTTATAATGATGCTGAGCCTGCTACTGCATAGATCTAGGTAATGCAGTCTAGATAATTGATGCAAGACATACCATTATGCAGGTGGAGTACTAAGATGGTGGTCCAAGCGTTATTTAAATGAAGATCTAACATTTTCTAGTTAATGCAAGCCAAAAATACCATGTAGGTCACTAGATCAAAATGGCTTATACTGAACTACTGAAGATGGTTGTATTGAGATAGGCTGGTCCTTGTGCTCACAACATGATATAAATAGCACTGTGAAATAGTCCCAAATGACAGCTTGAGAGTGGTGCCTTCAAAAGATCCAAAATCATTATCCTCTTTTAACAAGTTGTGCAAAATTGTTATCCCCTTTAAAAATGTTGTACTATCATGCACAATTTTGTGAATAGTATACATTAAATATACTTGTTTACAAGTCTGGATTGAATGCAACAAAGATCTTGGATCTGCTCTTCCATTATGTGCTAGCAGATCATTGTCTATACTGATTCTGTTGATTAATCCTAACAAACTAAATAGACCCAGATTAGCCAGCACATTAGTGATGGCAAATCCGGGCCTTTGCAGTTTGCAATTGGACCCCACTTGAGAGTAAATACACAGGTATTATCTGTACATGACCGAATACAGCAGGAACAATAGGTGTTGATCAGTGCATTTATATGCATGACTTGCTTATTAAACTCAGATCTTGATGGCACAAGCTCATACTGAAAATCTGATCCAAATCTAAACAGACATATGGCCATCAACATTCCCTCTAATATTTTTCCTGTGTGTGCAGAACTGGCAGTTGTTTGAGCAGCCTCATTTCTGCATGAGCAAAACATTTTCAGAAACAAGCTGGTCTGCTGGGTACGCTCAGCTGCGGGCGCACACAATCACAGATCTTGACCTTCCGTCGACGCAAAGGTAAGTAAGTAGGTTAATAATTCAATGGCCTACCTTAAGTTAAATAGAACTTTAGCTCATATGTATTTGCTACCAAAACTTGTGCATGGGATTTTGAAACTGCTGTATGGCGTTTTCTAATGAGCAGTGCGGCTACGCATCTTTGAGGGAACATTGATGGCCATTAGAGTGGTAACAAGCAAAAAGTTGAAGAATGTATAATGGCTGGATGGCCATACCATAAGCTCTCTTGGCCTTGTGACCAGATAAGCTCAAACTTTAATCTCTGGCTTTTTATTTCCCTATAAAATGTTCCTACAAGGTTTTAAATCTTTGGCTTGTCTCCAAATAATTTCTAACAGGCGAGTTCTTAGCAAAATCTGGAGTTCTTTACTGGAAAGGTTTGATTTCCATCTGGCCTAATTAAGGTATGATTTCCACCTGGCCTGGTTAATATAGGAATACCATCTGGCCTGGTTAATATAGGATTTCCATCTGGCCTGGTTAATATAGGATTTCCATCTGGCCTGGTTAATATAGGATTTCCATCTGGCCTGGTTAATATAGGATTTCCATCTGGCCTGGTTAATATAGGATTTCCATCTGGCCTGGTTAATATAGAATTTCCATCTGGCCTGGTTAATATAGGATTTCCATCTGGCCTGGTTAATATAGGATTTCCATCTGGCCTGGTTAATATAGAATTTCCATCTGGCCTAATTAAAGTATGATAATACCATACATGCCAACCCCTGGCGAGGAAAAAGTGTAATCCAAGTGGACAAAAAGAGTAATCTGAGAAGAAAAAGAGTAATCCGCATATAACAATACAAATTCAATAAGCATATGTACAAAATGATTTTTTCTTACCCCTACTGTCTTTTAACATCAATTACTGCTTCAATGTTTCATATATGTAGCACTTTTAGATTTAAAAAGCAACATACTCACTTTGTACCAGCTGAGACTATGAATGTTTTGCACACCAGTAGAGGACCAAGTACTAGATTACTGAGCCTGTATCTGAATTCAGTTTTATTGTTGCTAACAATACAGAACAATCTCTGCCAGCATTAGAATGGTAAAGAACCAATATTCCTTTCATAACATGACAAAGAGGAAATTTATATCTTCCAGTTATTGGGCCGTTTAGCTGGGAAATAAGATGAATAAAAATCAATTCTGTCCGCATGAAGTACATTGTCAGGTAGGATGTCAACTTGATACTTCAGTCATTCTGCTTCTAATTTATTGGCAGCCTTTCATGCAGCAAGGTGCATCAAATGATAGACAACCTGTGATGTACACTGAGACATTTGTCAAAATATAGAATGCAGCTCCTTTATGAATTCCAGTTATCACTGACGCATTATCAACTGAAAACCCCATACAGTTCTGCCAATTTATATCATGTTTATTCAAAGAATTATCATGCAAATCAAAAACATTTTCTACAGTGGAATTTACTGTTAATTCTGGTAATAAAATAAGAGCACTCTGACTTTGCCGTTTTCATTGTCAGGTCTCTTACAGGCTGAGTACAACTTTTTGTCATCATAATTATTACTCCCGTCTGTGGCACTACTAAATGACCCAATTTTCATGGCTTCTGCAATTTTAAGCGAAGCATCTTCAGCTAAACACTGAACAATATTAGATGATTTTGCTCTTGCAAGTGCATGCATTCTGCAATTTTGGAATCAGGAAACATCTGTTTGATCAAAGGACTAACGTAGTCTTCTACCGCTAGGGGCGTGTTCTATTAAGAACTTGGTAAATAACACCTCTGCATATATAACATTCGTGTCCACAATTGAGTTTTGTTGTAAAAAAAGAAGTTACCTTAGTACTGGAGTTAGTATAATTCAAGCTTTCTTTAGTTTTCAAGTGTTGCTCCACATCAAATTTACCATCATGAATAATATTAAAATCCTTTCCAAACAGCCTGCAATGGGCGTGAACCTGCCCTAGAATGGAATGCTGTGTTATGTATTTATCTCTGAATCGGTTTTTTCGTCTTTATTTAATCTGTGAAATTATATGGAAACATTTTTGCTCTAGAACACACATCGACTTTAACAAATCTGACTTTTAGCGCCAAATATCCTACAAACTGGTTCTGTACCAAATATGAATTAAAACAAAGAATCTGCGAGTAAAGATTAAAAATTAGAAAACCAGTCTGTTCTTTCCTCACTAAGCCATACAGCTGCTATAAATAGAATCCAAGGTCAAAAGTTTGACAGTAGAAACCAGCATGTTTCTTGTAAATAGGACAGCCGCTATAAATAGAACATAATACTGTTAGGAAGGTGCATGCAAGTCTACGGACAAGCGTACTCTTATATCGTAGTTATGTAGAAGCTGTCTTTTCTGGAATACAGTCTGTGGGATTAATGGGATGTTAATAAAAACGAGAAAACAAATTATTTTTTTGGGAAGGTGGATATACCGAAATCGCGTAATCCATATACGTTTACGTGTAAGGCATAATTTAGTGAAAAAAGTATAATGATTATGCCAAAAGCGTATTGGTTGGCATGTATGTAATACTATCAGTTTTATTTTCCAGTGAAGGCAGAACTTGAAAATTTAGCATGCAAACCAAATCATATCAAAGTGTCAAATTCTGGAGGATCTTGTCTTACTATTGCATACTATTCTACTTCTATTTGATGACAAGGTCAAAAGTTAAAGGGAAGAGTCCATGTCAGTCAGGTGTGCATATAGTTGTCTGGTTAAAAAACAAAGCCATCCAACTTTTTTAGCTCATTTGTTTCGATGTAGCTCGTTTGTGGGTATGCAAATAGATGACATGATATGAAACGTATAAAATACCTTGGAAAATCACGTACACCTCAACATAAAATTCAGCTTTACTATTTGATCTATGACCCTATCAATCTGTGGTCAAATAGTATCAGTCAAAATACAGCACTGCCAAGTGTTTAACTGAAAACCAATTCAAAGTCAAATATTTAACATAAGTTGATGTAGCAGTAATATATATCAAGCTGTATTCTTTCAACTAGACACGAGTTTTGACCATATTCTAAATGCAAATTAATGGGCAACACAGTCTACTCCTACTTTTCCTTGGTACAAGTTAGTGTCTTAAAAGACAGGATGATAAAAGATGAAATATTTGTGAAGGGGCGTAAAAAAAAAAGACTAACCAGAAAAGAGGGTTTTTGAAAAATATATCTTGCTGCATGTTTTCAAAAGTTACTTTACAATTACAGAATAAAAATGTATATTGTAAAAACAATTTTGTGCAACAAAAGTTAGAATTAAAGTACATTCATGAAATAATCAGAACTAGGTACCACTTGTAATGGTTAATTAACAATGATGAACAATTAGCACTTGTAAAGTTTAATAACAATGAATAATTAGCACATGTAATGGATTAACAATTGCTATACTAGCAACATGGAGTCTATTTTCAGATGCAAAATGAGTAGGATATAGCTGTATCTGAAAATACTTTAAACAGAAAAAACCCCAAAATAAACAAGAGATGTCTGTAAGCATGTGGCTACAGAATACCTCCTTCCTCCCACTAAATACAAGGTGTGAATATAATTTTGAAATAATGGGTTGACAACTCTAAAAGTACTATCCTGACAAACATGTAGCTCATACTGGACACAAACTCCAATAAACTGCATCCAAAGTTTCATAAAAAAGATCTCTAATGGTTCTTGAGATAATATCAACCAGACAAGAGGGATGGATGGATGGACAATTTGTAATAAAAATGGTGATGACTGATTTTGCTACAGAACATGATGTATAGTGATGATACAAACTCATAGCAGGTTTCATGAAAATACCTCAAAGTATTCACAAAATGTTAAGTAAATAAAAGTGGGGCTAACTGCATACACAGGATTCCATCCTACAGCTGCAATACAAAAAGGAGAATAGCTAATGAAGCTTCTTGATATGTGCATCCTTCCAAGTTTCTTGGCAATCCAACAAGTCAGAGTACTCCTTTAAAAGACTGGCATAAAGTACATCAAGCTGCAAATCAAAATGGACAAAAATAATTACTGGATCACAGTGATTTGTTGACAAGTGCATTTTCTGATGATGACCATAATTAACAAGCTTCACAGCAATCAATAATTCAGTCACTAGTTGTACTCGCAAGATTCTGTCATAAACTACATTCAGCTAAGACATCAAAGGCAAAATCTCTTATAAGAATTGCAGAAGCAAACTGATTTCTCAAAAGTGTGCAGCTTCAGGTGAGGACCGTACTATGTACAAAGTTTTATGAAAGTCCAAGAACTGCAGGATACAAGACAATGTACTGGATGGAAATATAGACACGATTCTATGTATTCCAACCTCAAAAGAGATGGAGGTTGGTTATTTGGCATGTGCGTATACAAATTTCATTTGTAAACCGTGTACAATACCGCAAGGTTTGTACACCTCTCCCTCGATAACTCGTGCACAACGGGGTCCACAAACATAGACTGCGTTATAAGCGAGGGTGCGAGTTACCAAGGGACCTCGAAAAGTTGAAAAAATTCACTAAGATATTGAGAAAACAGCAGAGTGGGGGGGGTAGGGAACTGGGCCGTTTAATGTCTGAATGCTCATTTTACAATCACATCAATAATAATTTTTAATAATGCGCTTTTTCTAACAAAGTTGTTCGTTATTCTGTTTAAATAACATTTATTTTCAAACTGTCCAACATGTGAAAGATCGTTCCACTGGTTTCAACAATCATCACGTGTACGCAAAACATCTGTGTATTACATCACTACTTTTTGTGTTCTTGACAAGTCTGGTTCCTGGAGTGGTATTTAATGGTATCCTGCCAAATCGGGAGTCAAAAGAGCGGGAAAGTAGACTAACTGTCGATGCACCACCAAATAAGATCCCTTTTCTTCAAAAACACGTGAAATTTATATCGTGAGACAATCATCTACGTCGAATCTCAATTTTTGTATTGTTCAGTTAGCACAGTATTGATGTCATAATTTCACTGGAAGTAATAATGAAACTTCTTATCATCCTTGAGGATATCTCTAAGTGCCAGTTCAAAAATTCTCTGAAACTCGCTTGCCCACAATGGTCCGTATCTGTGAAACCAAGCTCTTTATTTTACGAAGTATTCATTTTGCTTGGTTATCTTTGATCACAGTTACCAATGAATCTGTTAATTTAAGGTAGTTTATGTTACATACACAATAACATTTATAACAGTGACTGATCAAATGAAGTGAGTTCACCCGACATACGACCGGGGCCGCTAGATTTTAAATTTGTAGGATTTTTGTGCCTTTTAACTTTTCTTTTATTCCAGCTCCTTTATTTGATTCAAAAGACATAATTAACATGATAACACAAAGGAGGCCAGCTGTTAATTCAGTCCAACAAAACAACAAATACTTCTGCAAATCAGTTATCAAAACACGGTCGGCACCTAATTAGGTTCTCAGAGAAATGCTCGCGGACATAGCTGTTACAGTAGATTGGCACGTGTTATGTTTAATTACAAGAGGACACGTATTTATGATGATTACACTTAAAAGGAACTAAAAGATAGAACTAGAACATAAATTTCAATTGATTAAAAAAAATAATTTAATTGGTATTTATTTATTGAAGTACTGCCTCCACTCTGCGTAAGTGACATTTTCATTGATTGAAATTTCCTTACATATCGTTAATTGCGGTGTACTACCGTTTGGAAAGAAAATGTAAAAAAAATTGTATGACTTATTTTTAAATTTGATATTTCATAATCTTGATTAAAATTTCAGGTCCTATCTACCATTTTCGACAACGAGCGATATATCAAAGTTTCCGTTACTAATTTTGATTGCAATTTTCTTCAAGTTAAAAAATAGGGATCAATTTTTGGGGTATTTTCTGGTTTAAAAAATGGGATCCACGCCTGACCCCGCGTTATAAGCGGGTTCGCGAGTTATCAGGGTGCGAGTTATCGAGGGAGTGGTGTACTATGAGAGGAAAGTAAGAGAAACATTCAAAACCAGCAGAATTTACTTAACCCTTGTAATGTCTCTCAACAAACAGAGCCTTGCTACAGTTTTGCACCTTGAATCAATAATGTCTCACTGTCCTTCAAATTTGGAGAACAAGATTTCTAAGGGGCAAAGAAAATACTATACAGAACTTAATGCACTAACAGTGATAAAAAAACAAGAAAATCTTCGTCACAATATTATGTTTTAAAATGGAAATGAACTGGTATACCCAAGATTTTATTATCTTTAGCGACAGTGACCATTGCTAGAGACAACAAAGATGTGGACAGATATGCAGTAAAGAAGAATAAGTAGGTATTTTTAGTTTTACCTGATGAAAATTCAAGATTAAGGGTATACAAGACAAAACTGTGAGAAACCCACAATTCAAAACAAGATACAACAATGCAACTATTTAAATATGCATGATTCAACAATAGGCAAAAAAATTCTCTTGACAAATGTTATAAACAAGGAGCTGGATGTGGCTTACAAGTCAAACACATACCAAGTGACATTGCTCCATGACAAAGTGTACTCAAGAAAGTGAGTATAATCTGGAGTGTGGATATACATGTGAATGGAAAGGTACACAGATGGCAAAGTTATTGATATGTTGAGTTTATACTAAGAACAGCCTGGCAAAAACTGACCCATTTCAAACTGCTGTTGAGCAAAGTTTGTTTTTTTGCAGCAGAATTTCATCAAAAAAGTAAATGTAAAAATATACAGAACTGACTGCAGACACAAGGCTGCTCTTTCTGTTTATTTATACAGTTTGAGTGGAAGCTGAAGGATAATCCTGCCAGTGTAATCCAGATCAGGAGGACTGCTGTGTATAGTACATTATGTGATGATCTATGGTCCAAATGATGGCAATTGTGGCTGCTGCTATGTCCAGTATGGATCTGAAACAGACACAATGAGAACTCCACTTCAAAATAAGAATTTAAACTATAAAAAAAAACAACTTGATACAAGTTTACAGAATATGAATGTCCCTTCCACTCCCATTTTGGAGAACCTTGCAGCCAACTGTACACAAGAAACCAGTCTATAATCCATTGAGATATGTGGATGATGGACATTGGTAACAGCACATGACTCTACCACATATAGTAAAGCATAGAGTGCAGGACCTTACTAGAAGGGTGTTCTTGTAGAACACAGTAGTCATGCCATACAGCTTTTTGTATGAACTCTAGTTAAATATGCATGACCAACCTTAATGGTTGTTAACTGAAAGCTATGAAGTGTGAAAGTTTGGTCACAATCAGATATCCACATGCGATATTCAGACCTTTGTGGTCAATAATGTGCAAGAAACTGACTTAAATGCAAAACTTAAAGTTACTATTTTTGGAAGATGGCAATTGCTCATCATTAGACACATCTAAATACATTTATGTGGGATCATGCATCATTTGTATGGCGGGAGGAGCAATAACTGGACATTGGTAATACTATATATCACTTCTATGTACATGGAGGGGGATCACAATAGTAGTGTGATACATGCTAAATGGTTGAGTCTACTACAAGTATGGGCGGGGAGGGGCAATAGCTGGACATGAGTAATACTATATATCATTTCTATATTCATGCAGGGGAATCAAAATAATGGCATGATACATGGTAAAATGACTGAGTCTACTACATGTATTTTGTATTCATGTACATGGATTTTTCCCTTTTATCTTAAACTCTATCACATGAAAAATGCAACTTATCCAGACTGTCTAAATATTTAATGTCAGCAATACTAACAAAAATAAATCACCACATATCTTAAACATTGTAGTAGATGGGATAAAATCAAACAAGCTTTCTGACATGGAATTGTCTGGCTAAGATGCAATCTAAAAGTCAAATGCGAGATCTCAACCAAGCTTTTAAGTTTCTGAAACTTTCAACATGTTAGCAAGAAATTTTCGTATGAGTTTTACTGCAACCAAAGCTCACTTGAGATATGCAAGGAAAGGTAATCTGCATACCAATCTCACTATATCTGAGCTTCTAAGATTGCAATTAAGAATGAAGGAAATTATTCTAAATGGAAGTGTCACCTATACAGCATTTTAAACAATTATTGACCTCCAGTGCAAAGATACATCCTTCGGCATGAAACAATTCTTTACAAAGCAACTTCATGTACTCATTTGCAAGCTGAGTCCAACTACAAATGCAATGGCAGGTCTTGGTCTATGCAGCTTGTTGGAAGTAATCAGTAGAACAAACAACAGATGCTGATCTGCTAGAATATTATGTAATGGCAGATCCGGTCTATATATTGCAGCTGGACTCAATTTATAAGTGAGTATATCATAGGTGTCAACTAGTACGGTTTACCTGTAATTTGTATGGTTTTTTCCATTTTTGTCAGTGTACGGCCGTACAACCGTTTGTACGGTTTTACGTAAATTTTTCTTCTTTTTTTTTTTTTTTCTTATTTTGTATGCA
Source organism: Megalonaias nervosa (assembly GCA_016617855.1). Classification (NCBI taxonomy): domain Eukaryota; kingdom Metazoa; phylum Mollusca; class Bivalvia; order Unionida; family Unionidae; genus Megalonaias; species Megalonaias nervosa. The sequence continues at coordinate 29,792 of JAECUM010001409.1, forward strand.
TCCGGAACTCTGGACATTAATTTTTTTTAGAACGAGCTTTCAACAAGACCAGGGTGGCCTGAAACAACCAATCAAATCATGCTCAAAACTGCGCTTTTCCTTTGTCTGATAATGAAACAAGTTTCTCATAGTTCAACTCCTGTTTGTGAAGATCTCGTCATTTATCGCTCAGAAATTTGACGCTCACTCGGACTTCTCATACTGACAAACTACCTGTGTAGTAAGTATGTTTTCTTATTTTATACACTATTATTTTATTATTTATACTTATTATTATCAAATGCATACAGTTGACATCAATTTTCATACTTTACATAGTGTGGCAGTCATGGTGGTGTAACCGTAATAATAATAATGAGGACTTTGTATAGCGCCTAATCTTTAGAAGCTCTAAGCGCTTTACAACATTTGACAACACTTAAAAAACATATATAATGATATGATTACAAAAAATAAAAACAAACACCATGAAATTAGAAACAGAAAACATGCTGTAAATATTTAAGGTAAGGATACATTATTAGGTCTTTAAGTCTGTTCTTGCAGTTGAAATAGGCGAGTTTTAAGGCGCTCTTGAATGAGATCACTGTCTTTGTGTCTAAGTGCAGTGGGCAATTTGTTCCACGTTGCTGGGCCCTGGTATGCAAAAGAGCATTGTCCATATGATTTCATTTTCATAGTGGGAATAATGAGAATACGAGTGTCAGAAGAGGAGCATAAGTATCTTGCAGGTGTGTACACATGGGTGAGGTCAGATAGGTATGTCGGACTGGATCTCATCAGTGAAATGTAGCACAGAGAACAAATTTTGTGTTTAATTCTGGATCGTATGGATAGCCAGTGTAGGGTATGTACAGAGCAGGGGAGAGGCGTGCTCTGATCGTGGTACTCTAAGGATGATCTGAGAAGCTGTGTTTTGAACTTTTTGAAGTTTCTGGAGTAGATATTGAGACGAACCAGACAGAATTGAGTTACAATAGTCCAGTCTTGAAAGTACAAAGGAACACACAAGTGTTTTAGTGGCATCAACTGAAAGATACTTGCGAATGGAGCTGATGCGTCTCAGCTCAAGATATGCAGCCTTGCATATGTTCATGACATGTTGATGCAATGAGAGAGTACTGTCAAGAGTGACACCAAGGTTTCGTACTGACTGTGTGAATTTAATGTTGGTGTTGCTGATATTTATTGTCTGAGGTAAAGGATGTGAATGAGAAAGTCTTTGTGTTGTAATCAGAATGGCTTCAGTTTTATCATCATTCATCTGCAGCTTGTTACATGTCATCCATGATTTCACATCAGAAATGCACCTCTCTACGCCTTGGATGGTAGCTTCAACTTCAGCTGGATGGTTAGATTTGTATATTTGGGTGTCATCAGCATACAATTGGTGAGACACTGGATGATGATCTATGACAATTGAGAGTGGCTGAGTGTATAGAATGAAGAGAACAGGTCCAAGAACAGATCCCTGTGGAACACCACAGCATAGATCAACTGGGCTGGAGTGTTTTCCATTTGCGGACACAATTTGTGTCCTGTTGACCAAGTAGGCCTTGAACCATAGTAAGGCCATATCATGAATGCCAAAAAACATGCTGGAGACAGTGAAGTAATATATCATGGTCTATAGTGTCAAATGCTGCAGACAAGTCAAAGAGAGTGAGGACTGTAATCTTTCCGCTATCCAAAGCAGAGAGAAGGTCATTGACTGCTTTCAGAAGAGTAGTTTCAGTACTGTGGCAAGGGCGATATGCAGACTGTACATTGCTAAAAAGACTGTTTGAATTCAGATGAGATACAAGTTGGGATAGAACAACTTTTTCTAAGATTTTTGACATGAATTGGAGATTAGAAACTGGGTGGTAGTTCTTTAAATCATTATGGTTGAGTGTTGGTTTCTTCAGCAGATGCTTTACAATGGCAGTTTTGTACAATGATGGGAATTCTCCAGATGAGAGAGAGGTATTAATAACATCAGTGAAGGCAATATTGGATCCAAGCACTCTAGCAGCAGTGACGTCGGAATCAGATCAAGTTCACATGACTTTGGTGCACTCTTCATCACAATTGTACGTACAAAATCCATAGAGACAGGTTCAAATGCTGCTAACGGTTGCTGCTGAAATTCTGTATTGCAACTGTATGGTGATGACGAGTCAACTGAAATTGTGTTGTTAAGTTTATCTCTGATGGTTTGTACTTTGTCACGGAAGAAATTTGCAAACAGGTCTGGAAGGTCAACTAGAGGGAAGGTAGTTGGAAGTGGTGTACATTTGTTCCTTGACATTAGCTTGTTAGTAATCTCGAATAGCTCTTTGCAGCTGGAACTTTCCATGATCTTGGTACTGTAGTGGGCTGATTTCGCTGCATTGACTATGTGACATTCTTCTTAGCGGCATCACAGATCTGCTTATGAATAGTGAGTCTGGTGGAAAGCCAAAGCCTCTCAGCTTTACGGCGGTCTCTTTTAGCAGTGCGAAGCTGGTCCCTAACACTCTTATACCACGGAGAACACTTCTGAATTGCTATTCTGCACTTGGC
>JAECUM010001410.1:0-53348 GCA_016617855.1 Megalonaias nervosa
CACAACCGTAGATTCAAATACAATAACAATATTAATGCGTGCTCGACATTAATTTCAACAAGATTTGTAGTTTGGTCTACTTAAAATTGAAATTAAGAGTCATGTTGTGAATGAATGCGCATTGCAACAACTTTTCCAGTTGGTCTGGAATAGATGGATTTTATGGGTGATTTGTGTCGATTCTACTCAGTTCTGCTGGTTATGGACTGGATGTATGAGTTCTGTGAATTCCACACGAAGTACATGTGATTTGAGGGACGAGTCTTGACTCATCTGCATGTGCGTTTCTGTTCTGTCATTGAATGTTATGAATCATAATGTGGGGAAGGCATGAACTCTTTCAATTGAAATTAATAAAAAGACGGTTTGGAATATCACGTTCATTTCATTTTGAGTTTAGTAAGAAGAACATGATTGCAGTTGGAAATGTAGTCGAAATTGCAGTACAATTGTGCGGTGTGTAATCAAGTTTTAGAACTCATGACATAGCTCATGCAATTTGGATTTGATGAACTAACTAAGAAAGTACATTCTGAGGAAATTCAAGATACAATAATGTAAGTATGGGGGTTTTAGTTGTAAAGGAAAACCAGGTTTCTAGATTTTAAGTCTCCTTTCCCTCTAGAAACGCTTCTATGTTGACTTTCTAGATTTTAGACCTCCTTTCCCTCTAAAAACGTTTCTATGTTGACCTTTTATAGCGCAGGATAAGGTACATGTTAGTCGGCCTGTACAGGCTAACGAAATATATACAAGTTAGTCGGTCTTCTATCGTGATACGGGTCAACCCCCTTCCCCTCCAAAGTCTAGATTTTTAAGCCTCCTTTCCCTCTAAAAACGTTTCTATGTTGACATTTTATAGCGCAGGAAATGTACATGTTAGTCAGTCTGTACACATGGGAAGCCTATCCCCTTATACATTGCTAGTCTATACAATACTTGTGCTGGGTCCGGAAAACAGTCTCGAAATTTCTGGAGAATGACATAGCAGAAATTATAGGAGAATGACAGCAGAAATGATAGAGAATCCCTGTGAATTTTCTGGAGGATGACATAGCAGAAATTATAGGAGAATGGCATAGCAGAATCTCCGTGAATTTTCTGGAGAATCACGTGATTGGAACATTCTAGGAGAGTTTCGCGGCTCTATAAAAGGCAGCCATTTTTTTCACGTAGGTTATTCTGCAGAGATGTGTTCGCCGGGATAAGAAGGTAAGTGGAAATTTATTATTGCAGAGAGGTCTTTGATGGAGTAGTAGATATAAATGGTGTTTCGAGACCATACACCCTCAATAAGACATGTTGGATAACATTAAAGAACTTCTTCGCCAATGGTCAAATTTTCAACGGTAGCTATTAAAAATTGTTTGTCATCGTATTTATATAAACAAAATTTAATTTTTCCGCTCACTTTTCGATGACATTCAAATAGATCTTTCGTTGTTGTTCTGGTGAGAACATACTTACCACCTTTCAAAAACCTTCGACTTATTTAAGTCTATATTAATTTTAGTATACTTTTCCTGGCTGATTGGATCATGACGATTATTGTATTTGGACATAAGTTCGTCTCGTAATTTCTCAAGATAATCAAAATAACCGGTATTCCCTGATTTGATTAGCTAAAGTTTCATTTTATCAAATTTACTAAAACAAATACCTGAAATTTCATCAGTAAATTCAAACTGTAGTTGTTGGTCATTAACCATTAACCGCTTAATTTTGCTATTAATTTCATCAGCTAATGTTAAATTTTCGAACATTATATCTAAAGTTTAGACAAAATTACAAGCGTAATGTCCAATAGCTAGTGTGTGTATCCCGTCCTGACAGTAACGTTTGTCATCAAAATTAATCCACGTTTTATAATTGTATCTGTTTCAAGTTTGTGATAATTTGTTCTAATAACATTTGTCTTAATAAAACTTACATCATTGTTTAGTGCTGCTTTAAAGTCATCAAATTTCATACATTTTTTCACATACCCACGAGGAATACCTTCTGCTTTTTTGTCAGTTTATTGTCATCTAAAATTACGGCATACATTTTACTTCGAAGTCAAGCAAATTCCTTAACTGGCACAAACATAAATTCGTCCTTAAATTTACCAATAACTTTTTTATTTGTATCATCATGAAATCCACTACTCTCAGGATAGTCTGATAAATCAAATAAGTCACGGTGGTCATAAATATCCTGATAGACATCCTCACATTTTATATCATAAACTAGCGAATCTGTATCAGTTAACAATAGACTCGACCGAGGCCAGACTCTCTTAACAAACCCGTAGTGAAAATTGTACATCAACCACTTTGATATGTCCAATACCGACGCACCAAATAAATTGGTTTATTTAACTTTAAATTTGTCTTTCGTCGCTGTATTGCAACAAGATTTTCATTAAATATTTTCATCCTGACAAAACCGTCATCGTTAACTAATTTATTCCTTCGATTTATGTTGTTTACATTCTCAATATTTACGCGTTTTCGAATATTCTCCATTGTCTTGCCAAATACGGAATTGTTCATTAATTTGAAAAAGTTTTTCTCAAATTCATTCTTAGCAGAGGCACGATGCTTGGTATTTAAACTGATATAATCTGCCATCCACCTTGACTGATTAAATTTTAACACGCGATGAAGTTTCCTTAAGACCAGTCCAGCATCTACTGCTTGTTTTAGATGTCTATAGTGCATCACGTAATTTCTTTTATTTAACAAATTTGGAACTAGCTTATTAACAATCGAATTTTTTGCGGTTGTCGCTCCCTGTTGTTCAGGTGATAATAAAGTATAGTCTGTTACTATCGACTCTGCACAAAACGGATAGTCGTTATTTAGGTTGTGAAGTGACTCAGGATAATCTAGATCAACTTCGACAAAATATGAATATCTTCTGAAAGATTTTTTCAGTTTCTTTAAGAAATTGATCTGGAGTTATCCAATGAAATCCGCTGCACGGCACCGGCTCTAACATTGCATATCCATATAAATTGAAACAGTCCAGATAAATAATATAATTTGACGGTAAATTTTTATCGAGGTTATTTAGACATTTATTGTTAGCTACCGCATATTTGTTTTTTTTTATGATGCTAATTCTGCCTCTGATACCTTTTTCAATAAAATTAAACATATCAATGTCGGTTAAAAGATCCAGTTCTATCTTACTTGTTTTTAGCATAGGATCCCACGACAACCCTGGAGCAGAATAATACCGGCAGGGATCTAGTCCATAATTTTCAAGACTAACTCGACGAAAACTCTCGAAAACATCTGCTAGCAATAACACATCTGTTTTCAAATATGAATCATGAGAATCATCAAGAGTCCTGCAGTTAAATTTATTCCAAATTTCTTGTACGTAACTATACTCGTCGTCTGATACACCTTCACCTTTTAGCTGTGAGTAAAATTTGTCTTTGCCAGGCAGAGAAGTTTCATCAGATCTGCTCCAGTCGTCGAGATGTTCATATGGAAAGACACCTTTTCTTGTCAGATTGATAAAGTTTTCACCAAAACAATCTCGTAGGTTATAAAGCTCGTTATCAACTTTTACAGAATTTTCTACAAGATCTTCTAATGATACTAATGTCAATTACAGACTGTCAATAAAACGTAATTTGCCAAGCGTAACTGACACATATTTTTCAAAATTGTTTGGAATACATTTTATGCTTTTTCGTTTAGATTTAATTTCCTCGTTGCCAAAAGCCTCTACAATAATATGACTATCATAGCCACGAAAGTTGTGTAAGATGACAGGAATAAAATTTGGAGCATGAAATTTTAAATTGCAATTCTTATGAGCTGCTCCGCGATATTGACCGGTTATATGACAGTGATCGCGCACTTTATCATCGTCTAGAGGTTTCTCACAGATATGACAATTAACTGCATGGTCAAAATCTAGTTGTTGTTTTGTTGTTATTTTCATTGGAGCTGATAACCTGTTGGAAATTTTATTAACTTAGTCCATAAGATTTTTTAATAACCACACAGCCGAACTTTCAGATTCGCCATTGCTACATCTGTATAACTTTACTGGAGTAGACATTTTATCGTTAGCACAACAAACTACATTGTAGGAAACCCCGCAAGGAACATGTTGTTGTATTTTTCTTGTACTTGATTTATTTGGATTATTTTCTGCACCAGCCACAGGAACAAGTAGACACTCGAAATCGGCATAAATCACAAAAGGGATACTTAGCTTATGATGATAATTTTTAAATTTTAATGCTTTTTCTTTCTATGTTGGCATGGTTATTCTTTGAACGTTAACACAGTATTTGAGATGCTGTTGTAAAGTTTCAGGTTTAGAAAAACCTTGTAAACAACGGTAGCAGAAATATTTCTTTTTTTTATCTTTATTATATTCTCTGCCAACTAACCCGTTAAAGTTTTTGATCCGAACGCAATGTCCTTTATAAAATAATAAATTTATTGTATTTTGCGTAGCATTTTCTGAAATATATCTCGGGTAAACATTTTCTCGCTCATCTAATCCGAAAACAATTACCGAAATATCGTTTTGTTTTTCAAATTTTGGTATCTGATTTTCTGTCACTGGAAAACTTATTCCGTCAACATCCAGTTCGTTTCTGTACGGCAAATATTTTTCAAATTGGTTGGAGTTACAACTTTGAGGATGTCTAGCAGACAAAAATGCCCAGCGAAAACATTGGTCATCGTTGTTTTTGACATTTATACAACATTTTTTGTTTTTAAGTTTTTGAGGGAGATCAACGTAAGAACTACCGCGAAGTACGTTATATTTCATTGTGTGAAATAAAACCTCCGTAATCATTTCAAATTCCCAACCTGACCCTGATGCAGTAAATTCCTGAAGCTTTTCCCAAATTTCTTGGTGTATTTCATTGACAACTGTGGCAAAACTTGTTCCAGTTAATATTTTTCGTGATTTAGCTCTTAAATATGGCTCTGCAAGCTCGCTGTCGAATTTTGTATTATTTTCAAAAATTATATCAAGTATATCTTTGTCGATTGCATGTAATTTTGATAAAATTACATGATACTGTACTGTCAGTTTGATACTTTTATGAGCTGCAAGTTCTCGAGTTACAATCGGATGTAGAAGATGAAATAAATTTGTGGAGTTAAAATTTGCTAAAACATTCTGATTATCAAATTTATAACTTTTATCATATCCTGAAAATGCCGCAGCAATTTTTTCAACATTTTCGGATAGACTCTTCCTAGCAATGTCTCGCAATCTTAACATTATATTATATTTTATATATTTAACTGGTTGTTTTTAAATTTTAAATTAGAGATATAAATTTCTTATAAGTATAATGTCAAAACATTTGAGTTACATTCGATTGACAGCAGAAGAACTGGAAGAATTTCACGTTCACCCTAAGTACAACTTGTATGCAGGAAATGCACTTGGTTTGCTTATTTGTGTCAGATACAGACGACGTTTCGGAAAATTAACTCCAGCTGGAATTAAAATTTCAGTAAAAGCAGATAATACAAATAGACTTGAAATGTTTAGAAAAGATTTTATTTACACATTATTTTGTGGAGATATTCCAGAAGGGCAAAGAATCTATAGAGCAAACGGCGCAGTTACTGACGACAATATTGAAAATTTGTCTTTGCAGGACGAATTTCAACAGCATCCAGTGTTTGATTTATATGAGTCTAATGATCGTGGTATTATACGAAATGAACAAACAAAAAAGTGTTAGGAAATTTAAGAAAAGATGGTTATCTTGGTGTAACGGTACGTGGAACTAAAACAGATTTTGTTCATTATAAATCACACCGTTTTATTTATGAAACTTTTAACGGCTGTATTCCAACTGGTTTAGTTATTGATCACATTAACAAAATTTAAACAGACAATTGTCTAGAAAGTTTAGATTTAGTTACACCAAAAGAAAATAGTAGACGTGGGGATGCTGGTAGTGTTAGATATGCTACACAAGTAATTTCAATAAACCTTAACACTGGAGAGGAAATGAAATTTGAATCAATAACAGCTGCTGCAAAATATCATAAAATTCATCCGCAATCAATAAAATCTGTGGCAGACGGCGTGACGAAAACAGCAACTTCAACATTAACTTTTGACAGATTTATTTTCAAATATATTTCTTAAATCTGTCTCAGTAAGGCAATATCATCCTTATCAAATTTTAGTGTTATCAAGTTTATTTTTTTCTGCTGCTGTTACAATCACCCTGCAGACAGAAGCATTGTAGCCCGTCGACATTTTCTGACTGCCTCAGCCAGTTCTCTGTAATTTAATAAGGATGATAATTTATCTCATTGTTCATTTTATTATTATAAATTATATTATATGGATTTAATGAAGAGACTTGCTGACATATACACTGACGATACAATCACCAACTAGAAAGTCGCCGACGACAATTTTACAGCGCAATCTAGCGACGTAGATAAATCTGCTGGTTATAGCGAAGATGATATTTTGTATAACAATGACGAAAAAGACGAGATTGTTAACGTTGTTGACAAAAAATATTACAGCAGACCAACAACTGGACGATATAATCTTAAATATCATATTGCTAAAAAAATAATAAAATTTAATTTTACTGTTGCCGAACAACAAATATTTTGGCAACTTATAAAACTTTTTCTTGCTGTAAAAATAACTGGCCAGCAAAGGAGCATACAATATGATTTTACTTTTGCTAAAATATTTAATCTGATGCCAGTCGACAATGAAAGAAAATTTCATTTAATGTCGTTATGTCGGCCGGTCAAATGTAAATCTGTACTAATGAAGTTCGAGCAAACAAATATTTATTTCAAAATTGACCGAGTCGGCACCCAGCTATTAAATTTATCGCTATATCCGCGCCATTTGACTAAGCTTTTATTGCCGCGTTTCCTAATGACTTTTTCAATAACAAATATATCTTGTTCTGTTTTCTGACGTTCCTGCTCGTAAAAACTGCCAGTTATAGGTTCACCTAATAAATCTTTTAGCGCATAAGTCACTGGTATTGTTAAAAGTACTTTATCAACAACAAATACTTCTTCGCTCCAGTACGGAGTAAATCCTTTCTCAAATGTTTTTTTTTTTTTGTCAGAGAAATTCTTACTTTATCACCCACTTCAAATTTATGTCTGCGGTTCATATTTCCTGTCTTATCTGAAACTGGTACACTAAAAGCATATTTACTAAAAACATCTACGACATTAAAAAGATATTTTTTATTGTTAAACTTAACAAGGTCTGACACGTCCACTAAATCTATCGCCCAGATATCGTCAGCGGCATCTGCGACAACTTTACGTCGCGTAAACATTTTTTAGGTTTGTGAAGCACTGATACAAGATCATCATACCTACCAAGACCAAGTTTATGTTTTGCTCCAAAAAATCGCTGTACCAGCCTTCGGTCAAATCGCTCCCGCATATATACTGGTTTCATATCACGAAGTTTGTCTAACATTATCTTATCGCAACCGGCCTTGTCTTTTTCGTTATTACAATAACAAATGTCATGGCGTTTTGCTATTGCATCAACTTGATTGTAAGGCTCTTGTCCTGGTAATGGATTATCGTTTTCGTCCAACTATCTGTTCACCGGATTATATGGTCCAGTATATTTATGACCTGGTAATGTCCAGCCGCCTTTTTGTTTTGGCAATGTGCCAATCAATTTATGTATATCTATGCCTGTTCCAATTATTTCTCTGTTGTTGCATTTCTGACAATATGTAACAATTTTATTTTGCTCCAGACAGAGATCTCTATCACAATCGCACTCTCTAGTCATTATTTATTTTATTACTGACAAAAATGTTTATTATAAATCTGAAAAAAAAATTAATTTTACGTCAAATTTTGATGTTTTTTCAACCATTTTGCCTGTTTTTTGCCTGTATTTTTGGGGGGTCAAATTTCTTATTTTTTGAGGGTGAAACCTCGAAGAGGGTAACGAGAATTTAACATTGGAAAATTGAAAAATCGATTTTTTTCTCTTTTTTTCCGGCTTTTTGCCTAAAAATCTATGAAAAATTGCGAAAATTGTGGAAAAAATTTTAACAAAAACTAGAAAAAATCGATTTTTTAATTTTCTAATATTAAATTCCCGTTAATCTCCTAGAGGTTTCACCCTCAAATTTGACCATTTTCCTCACAAAAATTGAATTTTTTTTCAGTCGTGCACTAAAATAACGTCAGAGCAACCAGCTCCGAATAATTTCTTTAAAAGCATACTTTTTCTTTTTCCGCAGATTGCGCAAATACTTTTTAGCATTATTCTATTATTTTTTGTTTTTTCTGTTGTTTCATTGATATTTCTGTTTTAGTTTTGCACTTGAGACAGTATGTTGACATTTATATTCCTTGATTATATAATATTGCAATCTCATCATTAGCGTGAAAAGGTTGCTTGTCAAACTGTAAAATAAATTTTAAAAAATTAAATTTAGGTTGGGACTTTTGTTTTATAAACATCACGCAATAGTATCCAAAGCTGAAGTTCCAACAGGTTGAATTTGATTAGACGAATAATTTATTATTTTATACTTGGACATGTATTTTTTTTATTGCGTCACTTGGTGGAAGTCCAAACGAGTCAAAATAATTATTACCGTGGACTGCTACCCAATGTGTTCCAGATCCGTCATTGAAATTTTGTATATTTATTACACACGATCCACTAGACACATGGTCTAGTTCATCTTTAGAATAAACTCCGCAGAATCCGGGAACAAGTTTTAGTCTACCTAGTATATCAAAGTTACTTAAAGCGGCCGAGTTCCTGACAATGTTAATCCTGGGTCAATTCCTAGCAGATTTGGCAATAGACTTCCCGCTACTGCCGCCAGCAAAGGTCCTATAAATCCACCTTTTCTCTGTTGTGGTTGCGTCTTTTATTAGCTATTGTCTTATTTTTAGCTGTCGTCTTTCTTTTGGCCGTCGTCTTTTTTCGTTTGGGCATTTTAAATTTATCCTTAGACAAAAATTTTCTTTATACCGTCGCCGGAAACTGCCTTTTCGTTGCGCCAGATACTGCGCCAGACGCTGCTGCTAATCCTAATGTACCAAGTACTGGTAAAATTTGATGCATTAACGTTTTGGCTATTACAGATAATGCCGGCCCAACGAAACCACCAACTTTTAACTGTGCAGTACTTAGATTCAACACAAAACGTTTACCGCGATCGTATTTATTCACCTGTCTTTTAGTTAAAATTAATTTTGTTGGTGTTCCAGTTCTTATTTGAGGATTAATTTTTAATGATACCTTCCGTTGTTTAGCAACAGCCAAATTTAATTTTAACTTGACCATCAGTCAAATATATTCCTTTTACAATATATTTTGTCATAATATAACGATGACAGATTAAACTTTAAACTTGCACTGACATTTTACCTCCGACAGAGTCAATTATTATAAATCTGTCGCAGATCACTAGCGCGTATACGTATAACTGTGCCACAGGAACTGCTCCTAGTGTCCAAGTAATTTCAATATCAGCTGTTGAGTCGACAGCTCGCTCGTTGTGTTTACTAACATCAAAATAAAATATCGGATAAAGTGTACGAAATTCTTCTGCTGAGATCTGAGATCCGTCTTCGATATCCTGGTACTTCTGGGCTGCATCCATAAGGGACATGTAAGGTCTAGTAATATTTTTATTAGCGTCATTTGCAAAATTGCATTCTATCGCTTGATCGGGATATTGTTTGGAGTTGAGTCTGGCGTACATTCGTCTAACATCGGCGTGATCAAATATGGAGTTATTTTCTTGTTGGTTACCGCGTCGTGCTTGCCGCTGCAATACAACAAATAATTGCCGAGGGAGTTGTTCACTTGATGTTGTTGTGACGCGCCATGTGTAGTCGGTTGTATTTGGAACTGCTGCTTGATATATTTTATGTTGCTGAAAATAAATTCTGCTTGTGTGTTTATCGAATATACTGTTTAATTCTGCCATTTTAGTGATGGATGGCGTTATTCGTGGCATCCACAGCGCAAGTTTGTTATGATAAATTGCGCATCAGCTCCGCCAGCTCGAAATCAACAATCATTTTGTTCTGTTCGGTCTAAAATAAGTGTATGTTTCACTCCACGAAATACTTTATTGTAATCGCGACAAAAGCCAAATATTGTGCGCAACGACAGCATCATTGTAATTTGACGTGACTCTGCTGCAAGTGCCTTTCTCTTAAAATAACCTTCACTGTAGCATATATTTCTTTTGATGCTAGGAATTAAGATTTTAACACGAGTTAACATTTCAGTGTCGGTTGCAGCCTCACCTGGTGGTGTTATACCAAGATTATTACAAGCTACAATAAGTGAGACTCTTGTAGCATCTGCATGAGCATCTGCAGCTGGTGTGGCTATACCAAAATTGTCAGGATTAGCAATAAGAAAATCTCATACAATTACAGCATTTGCAGCGGCATTAGCCCCAGCAACTAAAATAGCTTCTCCTCCTGAAACAAATTCAGCTGATGCAACAAAACCCGATGAACCAGCTCCAGTATCTTTAAACCACATCATATTAGTTGCAGTTGATCTGGAGCAATCATCAGAAAACGAAAGAGCATTTAAGATTGTACTTGCAACTTGCAGGTGACTTGAAATATCCTCAACAGTTTGATTAGCTAGCTGATATCTAGCACTTTTAAATAAACACCAGCCGTTGTCTATAAGAGCTACTTCTGCGCCTGGAGCTAGTGCGGCAGGTGGATTAGCTACTGTCATAATCTGGCCACGAACTTCCAACATTGCTTTGTGAGGCAGTAGAAATAAATCCTCGTCTCGGGTATTAAATGTTCTAACACCGGCCTTATTTGGTTCATTCGAATTTTTGTCGAGATACTCAACATACTCAAATTCTGTTACTGTGTTGTCGATGTCATAGGTTTCTGCTAAGTCGAGATAAGTTTTAACAGACATTATATTTTTGATTACATAAAATTTGGTTCTGTTGCCTTAGATAATAATTTTCTTTTTAAATCTGCTCTCCTCGCGGCGATAAGTTTTTTTGTTGTTGTTATCACTGCACGTTTAGTTTCTGCTGTTGGAGAGATTTCTGATATGACCTGATTGATTGTCGGTTTTTTACCAGTTTTTCTCCCACCGCAGTTTCCGCAGCAGACGCAACTCCGGTTGTAAAGGCTTTTGATGCGTCAAATGCAATGGTGCAACTTTGCGCGCTATTCCTGGAACATTTTCAATAATGTTAGTGAATATATTTCCAAAAAATCCTCCAACTATTTTTCTTCTATAAACTTTCATTATATCAAGTAGGTTGCATAAAACTACGCTCATAGGTGTAAATAATAAGTAACAACCTCGTTATTCAGATCCAGTTGTCGTCCAGATTGATCTGTCAATTGCATATTTATTTGTGTTATTTGATTTCCAACGTTTAGCGGATAATAAATAACTTACCGTGGATTAATTTGCATGAGCGAACCTGGTGGAACGTCCGGCGAAAAACTATAGATAGTCTGTCCTTTACCGCCTCGGGCGGAGTAAGATCCTGAGGCAATAGAACAAAATTATTAGTATTGTGTTTACGTCAGTAATATTTACTGGCAGATCACAGTCATACGTTCCTTGAGCAGCATAATTTTGATGAGAAAATCCTATTAACGATGCAATGCTTGTTGGTGATGTAAAACTAACTATTATATTTCTTAATGTCATCCTGGCGAGTAATGTATTATAATTTGGTGTTAGCTCGAAATTGTCTGCGTTGTCGTTCGCCTTTGTTATAAATTCTTTTATTGTTTTAGTTAGATCAGTGCCATTATAAGCTCCTTGTGGAATTTTAAATGTTTTCCATTGCACTCTAGGTTCTGGAACAGCGAATGTAAATTCATCATTCACCCCAGTTTTTACATTGGCCATAGAATGCCAACACGTGCAGGAAATTAGTCCAATCTCATATTGTTTTTTAGGATGTAGTTGTATTGGCGGAATATAATTTACTGAAAAATTTGCGCTATCTCCCGCAGATGCACTAGAGTCGAGTTATAATGTTGTTGACATTTATATTTATCTTTAGACAATAAGATAGCGGTGTAAAATTTCATATTCGGCAGATGTTAGTAAATTTTCCGATCTCAAATGATCAAGTACATCCACAATTTCATTGTCAATTTCAGCGCCAACATTTCCAGCTTCCTTGGACGATATTAATAGCATTAATCTGCCTATCATCAATTGACGCAAATACTTTGACACCGGTTCCAGTCTTTTTAACTAACCCTAAGCGAAGTTTATCAAAATAATCAAATAAATCTGGAAAAGATCCTCCTATACTATCAAGTTCTCTAGTTCAAAAATAAACTAAAGTAGTTTTAAAAACATCAGCAATGACACCATCTCTAGCTAGATCAATATGGCCCTAAAAATCTCTTCCTATGGGTAAAGTATCAAGTACAATTAGAGCTTCCTTGTCATGCACATTAATCCTATCTAATTTTTCAATAAGATCATCGTATTTATCTCGTGGCCAATTTTTAATATCATCATTAGCAGTATGAGTATCATCATTAATATCAGAAATATGATTTCCTTTTATAAAATCATCGTATTCTGATCATGTTATTTTTTTATTTATTTTTTCTCGATTTTCATAAATTTCTCCAGTTTCAGGTTTTTTACTTTTTTGACTTTCAGGTTTTTGACTTTCAGGTTTTTGACTTACTGCTTCATCTTTAAGTATTTGACTTTCTGCTTCAAGTTTTCGAGTTTCTTTCACGCGTTTATCATCAATCATATCAAATTTCCTGTGAAAACCCCACCCCTTACCAAAACCTTTTTCTCTGTTATCAACAGCTGTTTCTTAAAAGATTGAGGCGATAATACCCCTTTTAATTCTAGGAATTAATTTCATCATTTCATCTGTTTCTTTAGCTTCATCCATTTCAGTACTAACCCTAGCACCATCAGCCTTAATTTCTTCTAAGTCATTAAGAAGTTCATTATATTTTTCTGCTGGTCACTTATTTAAATTATTAATATCTCTTATTTTATTTTCTTCGAAAAAATCTTTATAATCGTCTTCTGATATTCTTTCGTTTGCTATTTTTCCAGAAAGTTGTCTCTGCTCGTCGACATTTGGAATTATTACTGGCCCACCAATATCTTTTCGCTCTTTTTCTATATCACCCAATGTTCTTTCAATTGGCTCAACTAGTGTTACTTCTGCTAATCTTTGTTCAAGTGCAAGTGGATTGCTCAACAGCCGTCTTAGTTCAGCTTGTCTAGCAGCAGGATCACCAATATGTTTTACAAGTTCTCTAGCTAACCTTAATCTTTCCTCGTCAGATCATCCAATAATTTTTGCAACAGCTGCTTCTTGTTGTTCTTTAACAAGTCCGACCAAACCTTTTTCCTGCATTTTTTTTTTAAGTTCTTCTTCTGAAAACGGTTTAGTTTCAGGTTGTTTTGCAAGTAGCGCCTCAGTAA
Organism: Megalonaias nervosa; assembly: GCA_016617855.1. Classification (NCBI taxonomy): domain Eukaryota; kingdom Metazoa; phylum Mollusca; class Bivalvia; order Unionida; family Unionidae; genus Megalonaias; species Megalonaias nervosa. The sequence continues at coordinate 13,456 of JAECUM010001410.1, forward strand.
CTGGTTTGAGAGCTGCAGCTGCTACTTCTACAGCAACTACTTGTCCACGTCGGGCTTGTTGTACGTTTTGCTAAAACTCTGCTTGAGATTGAGAAAGTTTTTTTAAATCTTATATGTCTTTTTTATACTTTGCTCGTTTATCCATTTTATATTAAATTACTGCAGATAATTTTCAATACAACAGCGGAACATTTTTTTAGGATCACGTCTAGGTTTATCGGATACAGTTCGATAAATCTATCTTTTGTTACGTCGCCACATTGTTCGTTTGCAATATTTCTAATGTCCATGTTGTCCAGTCCTGGAAATAATATAAAACAACCAGTATTTCGCCGAATAAATCTGTCAACGTTATAATAACCTTGAGCGAGATAAACAGAGTTACATTTTTTATTACGCGACAGAGAAAAATATGGTCTTATTTTGTTCATCTCCGTATTGTTTAGCGGAATATCATCAAAAACAACTATTTTATGTTCGTCCGAGTCAATTTCACTCACTGGAATAAGCTCTTCTGGTTGTTTTATAATAAAAAAATCTTCGCCAGCCTCAAGATCATCAAGTTTGTTATTATATTCGCTAAGTAGTTCGTATTTATCTTGTTGCGGATTAATGGTATAAATATAAACTCGATCGTAGTTAAAATTATCGCCCAATAGTAAATTCATAAGCAGATTTGTTTTTCCCGATCCAGTTCTCCCGACAATAAGATAATGACAATCTGGAAGTTCATTGTTATGTACATGCTTCAGATGTCTGTCTGTGTCAAAATTTAATATCGAAGATTTTGCCATTGTTTGTTATATAATTTGCATATAAAAAAATTGTCAGACAATAAATAAATAATGAGCTATTATGCAAAATTTGGAACAGCATTAGGAGATTCGCCGGCTGTAACTACAAACGGCAGCATTGATTTATCTGGTTACCTAAAAAAATCTGGCGATACGATGATAGGAAACCTGTCTATGTCAAATCAACGAGTATTACGTTTAGAAACGGAGTATCCACCACCAAGGGTTGCCCTTACACAAGCTGCTAGTTATGCACAACTTAAATCTGTCGACGACAACAAGTTGTCACTGAAAGGAGGTACTTTAAGCGGTAATTTAGATATGTCAGGGAGAAAGGTTGTAGGCTTGGAGACTGTATCCTCCGGAAAATTTGGATCAAACCCAAACAGTGAGTTATTTACAGTAGAAGTAAATGAATAATAACAAGCTTGATAAAACAGGCGGAACGGTCACAGGGAATATTAATATGTCTGGTAAAAAAATAATAGGTTTAGAAACTTCATATCCGCCAGCAGATTTAACGCAAGCTATAAGTTATGCACAACTAAAATTTGTTGAAAACTACGTTAGACAAAGCCGGTGACACATTGACAGGTAATCTGACCATGTCAACCTCAAAAGTAATTGGATTACCGATAACCTCACCATCAACGTCCGACTCGGATGCTATTAGCTATGCCCAGTTAAAAGAAAAACTTGACCCTTATCTTAGACGATCCGGTGGGGCAATGTCAGGTAAAATAAATATGAGACAAACAAAATCACTACGACGTATGTTCCAGTTCAACCTAATGATCTAACAAATAAAGCGTATGTTGATAGTCTTTCCAGTGGTGTTAAACTAACCAAAAACAATGTTGGGTATATTCCAACACTTTACAAGGAAGTGATAACCGAGTTGGGTTTGAGGTAAGTGCATCATCATATTATCCTGAAAACTATCCTCATTACGCTTTCTCTGATAGACACGAGTGGACCACAAACGGAGAAGTTGAAAACTTTTGGATCAAAATTAAATGTCCCACTGCAGTTGCTATTTGGAAATTTCATTTGCGCGGTCGATTAAACCCTAGCGTTGGCCGAATTTATAATTGGCGGTTTGACGGATCAAACGATGATATCAACTGGACAACATTGTATAGCACAGAAAACACGTATATTACAACATCACAATATTTTACAATTCCAGTAGAACAAAGTGTTAGCAGGTACTTGTATTTTCTATTATATGTTGTCGCTGCTGAGCATCCGTTTCCAGGACTGACATCATTTCAAATATACACGCTTGATGATCAAATTTAATCAAATTTAATCTGATGCTATAAAATAATGACAACACAATGGTTTATAGACGTTGCGAAAGAATTTTATGACAATATTTTTAACCCTAAAATAGATGTTGGAGACAAGTCACTAGCGGCACATGTAATAAATACCAGAAAAAAATTTCAAATTCCAATGATAAACTCTCCATTGTCAGAAGAAGAAAATAAATTTCGTGTTATGCATATGCGAGGACCACAACTAAAAGCAGCAATAGAAAACTTTGATATCATAAGCAGATACTGTTATCCTGATGATTGTATAGAACATAAACAAGTTGAAATCCTGCTAAAAGCAAAATATTGCTCGAGCTTGATTTGGAAAATTTAGATTTGATAATAAAATCGAACTTAATAAAAGAACGAGCTTACGGTGGAAGAGAAGATGTAAAGAAACAAGTAAACAGTAGCCATGATAGTATCGACAGACTAGCGGAATCTAGTGTAATAGGAATAAGAAGGAGCAAGAAGTCATACAATAGTTTTGCAAAACGAATCATTTTTAAATATCTCGGCATGTACTATCACGACAAAGAAACCCTAATTAAAATCATTACTATGACACCAAACACGGAGTTAATTAATAAAGCGCACGCAAACGTAATTTTGCCAATGATACGTAGAAAAGACCCAGAATTTGATCCGATTATTGTTGACAGGTCTCTAAAGATCAAACATTTTGACGATGAAATTAGTAAACTCAATGATGATGAGCGAGAAACGTTTTTAGAGAAGTCGATCAAACAAGGTTGGTAGAAAAGTGATTCTTATCACGACATAGGTGAAGCAGACGATAATCCATTTCCATCAATCCAACGCTCTAGACAATTGTCATTACGAAATTATTACAATGTGGTCGAGAAAATACTCACAAAACCATATGAAAAATTATAATCTAGAAAGTCAACATAGAAACGTTTTTAGAGGGAAAGGAGGCTTAAAATCTAGAAAAAATCTAGAAACCTGGTTTTCTTTTATTACTGTTTTGTTGCCGTTCTTGTTACCAGCAAAAGACATGTTTATGCCTTGCCACTTGCATGATCTTTGTAGGGACCCCTGCTATATTATGATCTCTGTTGCATCTGTCGCTAGCTTAAAATCAAAAACACTATCAACAAAGTTGTCATAGAAATTGAAAAGCAACTGGCGTGTAACAGTCCATTCAGCCAGCGGAAATAAGAATTCTTCGTCGTATGGGTTGTTACGTATCGGCTCGTTCAAAGTAACACAAAGAAAGAGTGAAGACAACAAGCTTTGTAAATTTTAACAAAGATAATTTATTTCCCTAGAAAACACGATGAAAAGATAAATATGTGAAACAAGACTTACGATTTACGAAGATCCAAAAATATGTTCTAAATTTGTGAAAACACATAAGTCCTGTGAATAAACAAGTTCTAAATTGATACAGTCTGAATCTCAGTTCCGTTCCAAGATGGCGGATGATGACGTCAGAGGAAGGCTAACACAAAATGTCCAGAATGTTCACTGTAAAGCACAATTTGTATTGTTCTGTTCCGATTTAGAAGTAATTTCATCAAATGTCTTTGTCCAAAGCCACTAGTGTTGTTCTCCAGGGAAAATAATTACTTAGAAAGTAGATGAAATACAGCTACCACCACTAACAACACACATGTTGTTCCTAACACGTACGAATGAACAAACACCTCTCTCCAGCACAGAAATACCTTTTCCTTAAGGTATTAGAAACTCTGTTTAAGATGTTATGATGTGACTCTCAGCAATGACTGACCACGACTATGACTACCACTCTATGACTAAATATTTCTTACAGGAAACTGAGCATTTAAAACAAGCTAATGCGTCATTACATGTACACATGCACGAAAGACACGTGTGATTTCGCAATCCATCTGGACATTACGAAAACCTAAACAAGTATCAGCCAATCATTTACATAGCTACTGCTGAATGTTTACTTGCGACGAATTTACTATCATACAAAGCTCATGCTTACACGAGTCACATTTACGTTTTAAATAAATACGATGTTTCTAACAAACTATTAGACCTTGCTAACATAATCACCATAATAATAATAACATTTAGTGGCATAAAAAGAAAATAAAAATGAAACAAAGAATTAGAAGAATTTAAATTTTAACACATATGTAATTTGACTACAGGGTCGTAACAGGGTATATGTTCTCTGAGGCCCTTACATTCCAGCCAAAACCTTAACGATTCTTCATCATAAGTGGAAATTAAAGTTAAGGTCAATGAAAAACAAAATACTCTATATGGGTCTTTTATCCTTAAACATAGTACTGTATGCAACTGGTATAACTTCCAAAGTGGTTCTACACGGACCTCGTTTAGGAGATATCTGATCGGTTGTATAATTGGATGCCATTTAGATATTACCGTATCCTAATAAATATATATAGGATATTGGCTCGTATAACGGATATATTTCATCGAGTGGTTGTACAAACGAGATGAAATAGATCTGTCATCCACTCGGAACAAGACAATGTTCTTTTCATTTTATGCTCCAACATGTTGAGAAGGCTAAGAGTATAACAGTCTGAACAGCAAATTATTTACGATAATGTCATCTCTTTACCACTGATGTTCAATGTGTTTGGTGTAAAATTTGCACAGTACATACGAGTAAATATGAAAAGTGTTAACTCTTTCCTAATTCAAGGTAAGAAAACACATACTTGGAAATTTTTGTAAAAAATCTTAAGTTGATTGAAAATGTTTATGTATTTTCAGTCACATTTATATATACAAGAATTGAAAGAAAATCAAACTTTTTCATGAAATAAAATATTGCATATTTTTTCAATATGTTGTTACCTTTCAATGAGTCACATGCCAAGTACATTCACACATTACACCAGTGACTATTGACAAATCAGTGATAAAAATTTGAAACCGTACTTATTTTGAAACAGCTAAAACCTATCAAAAATCTTAAGACCTTAATCACTTTCAGTCTTTGATCTTGACTCGCAAAGTAACCAAACTTCCTGTTTTTCCACCCACGATATTTTGACTTTTTATTGTTCTTTAACAAAGCACTCATAATGCCGAATAAACCAAACTATGTGATAAAAAACAAAATATATGTAATTATTTGCAGCTGAAAGTACCGTCATTAAGGAGTCGTTAGAGCGAGAAAGCTTCTTGCTTATGCAAAGTCATATTGATATATATATATATATATATATATATATATATATATATATATATATATATATATATATATATATATATATATATATATATATATATATATATATATATCGGTTTCTACCTGGGCATTAATAATATATGTATGATTTTGCAAGTGTGTGTTTAAATCTTATATACAATACATAAGAGAGAAAGAAAGAATTGTTTTATCTAGTACGAGTCCAATAAAATACCATTTCAAAAGAAACAGGTTATCTCATAATAATTGTAACTAATTCGAATATTGAATTTCACGAGTATTTTATTTGGTCGATATATGTTCACGTGACCACGATCAGCCGTTAATATTTCTGAATAATTTGTTGGATGAACCACTACTGTAAAACCTAAAACCTTTAAACAGAGATTTAGACACAAATATCTTTGCTCAGTTAGACATAACAGTAATATGTGGAGAGGGATAAGAGTTATTATTGAATCTTACTAAAGAAGTTATTTTATTTTCTTGGATATTTTTACCATATCGACCAAAAGTCTTTGGGGACATGTTAAACATCGCAATGCCAACAACCTGAAATTACATTTCAAAATCTACCAAAAACAAAATTGTAAGCAAGAGTATTACACTTCAAAGATAACAAATCAAAACAGAAAATAGTGGCGTCATCTAGCGGTAACATTATTTACTGTAAAGTCAAGAATGGGCAATTTAAGCATTTAAGCCACAAATAATAATAATAATAATAATAATAATAATAATAATAATAATAATAATAATAATAATAATAACAATATTATTAGTATTACTACTATTATTAGTAGTAGTATTATTAGTATTATTAGTAGTATTGTTAACTGCGAAACCACATGTAATTCAAATGACGCACATTTAAGAAATAGTTGACTGTACATCAAACATACCTGACGAATTAGAGTACCACCTTCTTTTACCTAGCATTCCGGAACGGAGACATAATTGAACTAATCGTGTAGAACAAAATAAATATTTATAAATACAATATGCAACACTACACCATTTGATTGTGTTACGTGTAGGCTCGTACAATGGTAACAAAAGAAAAGAGTGAAGTCAACAAGCTTTGTAAGTTTTAACAAAATAATTTATTTCCCTAGAAAACAAGGTAAAAATATGAAATAGGACTTACGGTCTGTGAATATAATCCAAAAATTAATCCCAGAATTGAAAAATATAAGTCCTATTACTAAACAGTTCTAATTGAATCCAGGTTCGAATCTCGATGAAGTTCCAATATGGAAGGCGATGACGTCAGATGAGGTCGTTGTACTGATAGCAACAGTTCCTCGTTGAATCACAATTTATAATGTTCCCGTTTAGTATTCCAGAATAAATTTCCACTAAATGTCTTTGTCCCAGAATTTTTATAAAGAAAGCACTTGTGTTTTCTAAAGAATATAAATTATTAAATCCACAAAATAGACAAAGTCTAAATCAACTGGCATCAACATAAAAAAACACTTTGAAGTCTAAAGGTGTAAAATTACGACTGCCAAATCTACTAGAAAACGTCTGTTTTAACCCACGATTTTAGATCTCATGGTGGCTCACGTGACGGGACTACGTGATCACTAATTTGAACAGCGCAGTAAAAAAAAATGCATTTTACACGTAGCCTAGAATAGCCCTATCTAAGAATCAGATTCTCACGCTGGAAATAAATAAAAAAGAAAGGCTGTTTACAACTTAGCTAATACGTGGGCCGAACATGACCTTGACAATGATCAATCATTTTCATTCAATGTTTACAAAATCGGAATCAAGATTAAGAACTAGGTTTGCTAAAAATAAAAAGGAAGCAAACATTTGCGTTTTACACAGGTCAAAACAAAAAACCAAATTTACTGGGAAAAATATAAAATCCAGTAAAAAATATTATTCTTACAATAAAATGTAATGAAACAAAAATAAATTTAAAAAAATTAAAACTAACACACAAGCAATTTAATTACATATAAGTAACAATACGAGTGTATTTCTGTATTATTTAGGTTAGTTTGCAGTACACAAGTTCCCAGGTCGACAAATTAATGGTATGTATTTACTACTTTGATTTTGCTTTCAATCAAATTTATTTCAAAAAATTTTCCAAAGGATTATAGGGAGACTGCAAACTGCGAGTGACCCTATATTTAATGGTTCAGTTATTTCCAGCTTTTATGTCCTTTGACAGAAACCACAGCTTGGTTGAAAGTCCGATATGTCAATCGGAATACGTCATCAGTATTTCGCAGTTACCCAAATGCAAAGATCTACATAGTAAAAATAATTTCTTTCGTTTTGAAGCGATATCAGTTGTTAAAACCTACTTGATTCGGTTTGATAATGCACTATAAGAAAAATAATTTGTGCAAAGAGAAAGTTCTAAGATGTAACAAAATGGCAAATCAGGAGCGTTTACATTCTTAATATTTCCCTGTAGAATCTAGATTAAGAAATTAGCTGTATTTTCTACCGATGTGGTTGACATCGTCTTGTAGACTGTCAGTGTGGGGTAGCACTCTGGTGTCTGGCAATTTAGTATGTAATTTTGGATATTATCCCTACGCCGACCAACTCTAAGGTCACGTTTGTATAATAAGAGCAACAAATTAGTTCCAAAGACGTGGCTTCATTACATTGCTAATTTCATGACTTAATGAAGTCAATATAATATATCTATTGGAATTAATTTTAAACTAAGCACAATTCTTTCAAAAACTGTGTTAACATGTGTTTTTGCAAAGCGTAAATTTGTCGATGCTTATTGGAGTACTTCCGTTGTCAAATTTTTATTTTCGGAGGTCCGTAGTTTTGCACGTCCTAAAGCTTTTCAGTTTCGGAGGTAAGTAAATCTTGCTTGTAGTTTGCAATCCACCCCCACCCACCCCAACATAAAAAAAAGAAAAAACACCGGAACGTATGAAATTTGAGTCTGCAGCGATTAAACGCTCAGTGCTCACTGCAGTCATGTTTCTACAGTTATTTTGGGTTGTGTAACATTTTATGGCAAACATCCAAAGGCTAAATCTGTCAATATCCAGCAATCATAAAGGGATACCTATGAAACATGTTGACATGAATATGCCTGGTGCAACAAGAGCCACTGTCACGGCATGGTATAAATCTCTTTATTTATTAAATACATTTACTCTGGTTTCGTTTTTTGTGTACAACACCCGAGGGTGATTTATGTATCATTATCATCATCATCATTATCATCATCAATCCCTGAACCCAAGAGGTCGTTGGGGCACCACAGTTGACTTTACAACCAATTCTCTCCGTCTTTCCCTGTTTTCTACTGCCCTTTTGGAATCTCCAAATCCCATTCCTGTCCACTCCTTAACGTTGTCTTCCCACCTCTTTTTCTGTCTGCCTCTTCTTCTGCACCCTCGCACTGTGCCTTGCAAGATTGTTTTTGCCAGTCCAGATGATCTTGAGACATGGCCGTACCACTTCAGTTTGCGCTTTTGTACAGTGGTCGAGAGGTCTTCATAGGATCCGATGGCTCGTTGGATCCTTTTGTGGACTTCTTCGCTGGTTACATGGTCAATGTATGAGATGCCCAAGATCTTGCAGCAGCATCTCATTTCGAAGGTTTGAATCCTTCTTTGTAGATCTGATGTGAGCGTCCATGTTTCACAAGCATACAGGAAGATGGATAGGACAATCGAGCGCATCAGCCTTATTTTAGAACCAAAAGCAATGTTAGTATCTTTCCATGCTGGTCTCAACCTTGCTGCTGTTGTCTGGGCAATCCTGCAAAGTAGTTCTGGTTTGAACTCTCATCTGTGATAATTGATCCAAACTACTTGAAACTTGTGACTCTTTCCAGCTTCTGTCCACTGACCTTTATTTCTGCACTGATGCCATTGGTGTTGTTTGTCATCAGTTTGGTTTCTCGGCCCTAATCTCCTTACCGTATGCTGCGCAGGTTGTATTGATTTATGTATATTGTACAATATTTCGAAACAGTGAGTTCGGTTCATCCTATGCCGCACGTGCGAAGTGCTTTTGATGGGAAAAACCAATATTCATCAAGCGCACAGACAGTGTAGGATTATAATCGTCTGTATATAAATACCTCACCGTAGGACGGAATCTTTACATTACGGAACGTCTTGTCAGTGAGCAGTCTACTTAAAGACTTGCAAATCTTCAGCTGCTGAGGTATGTGAGATATTTATTAATTTCTTATGTATATTATAAGTTATTAATATTGTACTGCCACGCTTATTTTTGTATCTTTTCTATATAGCTCCGGATTGGGTAGTATAATGTAAATACTTTCTATTCTTGTATATGACTTAACAGGAGATCTATATTAGCAATAAAGTTGCATTTTATTAAGAAACGCTTAGCACCATATGATTCGTATCGGACACTGGTAGGTTCACTTCTGAACCTGTTTATTGCTTTGTAATGTTGTGCCGATAATGTAATTTGTATAGCTTACCGTATATAACGTCATTACGTGTTCTCGTATATGCCTATGTCATTCTTCGTACGCGGTGTTAGATTTATTTTCAGCTGATCAGAGTTGACAGGTACCAGCTGTAGAACTGACCATAGAAGTTGACCATAGCTGCTATAAAACTGACCATAGCAGCCGTAGAGCTGATTGAATAGTGTTTTGCTGGTTGGGTAGAAGGTGATCGGATGATGCTGACCGACTGGTGGGCGCTGATTGCCTGATTGACCCAGTGATTGAATGGTGGTCGGTGACTACCTGTAATGCTGACTGCTAGATTGATCAGTGTGACTGGTAGCCAAGTATTCTGGTGACGGAGTGTTTTGTGTAACTCCATACATCTATTCTTTTAACCGTCGGCTAATTTTGGGGTTTGTTATACCCAGTATTTTGGGACTGTAAAGATATACTATATCATATCTGTCCCATTTTTACATCATTTTACTATCTGAGTAAATTACATCATTTTTCACTATTTGAGTGAATACATCATTTTACAATATGAGTAAAGTACATCATTTTTACTGAGTTAAACACATCGTTCTTTTCGTCGTGTGAAATTACTGTTAATCAATTACCTTTGTCTTTGTACTGTGTAAAGTCATTTAATTGTATTCACATTTATGTTACATAATTAGGTTCGTGCTGATTGTGTTAATTTTGTCCAATAATTGGATCTTATACATACACGTATTAATCATAATTCTTTTTTCACATGAGTCATTCATCAATAAACACCATCAAAAGTGTTCTGTTATAAATCCAAAATCCAACCCGGCTATCTTGTTACAGCCATAAACATAGGCTTTGACCTGAAACCAGAAGGTTGTCAAGGTAATCCAAAGTATCCTGACATCTTTAAGGGTATGTGCTAGAACATGCTTAGCGTTTAGAAAATGGCAGTATTCCAGCTCTTTCCTCTTGCAAACATCTTAGCAGCTGAACGTGACAATATAAATTAAGAACATTCAGTAGAGAATATGTTCCTATGTAGTATAAATGTCGCACAATTGCTGAAAAGAAAGTGAAGCTTATTGAAGGTGGAAGCAATAAATCAGTCGGGAAATACAATTTTGCGACAAATGAGATGCAGAAAGCTACAGGCATTGATATAAACGCAGAATTTGCAAGGCCACAAATAAAACAGATTTTTAAAAAATTGCACATACATGTAGTGGGCACACAGTATAACAATATTACTCAGAGCAATTATATGTCTGCAACTGGTCATACGATATGAGATTATTGCCTCCATAAATTACATGCAGGTAACCGGTCATAAATATGAGATTATAGCCTTAACAAATTATATACATGTAACTGGCAACACTGTATGAGAATATAACCTTGATAGATTATATGCTTGTGTCTGTCGATAAAGTATGAGAATATAGCCATGACAAATTATATGCATATAAATGGCCGTACAATATGAGGATATAGCCTTGATAGAGGATATACAGGTAACTGGACATACAGTCTAAGAATATAACCTTCACAAAATATATGCATGTGACTGGCCATTCTGCACAAAATTTGAACATAGAATAGACAAATTACTTGCACATAACTGGCCATATGAATGAGGATAAAACCTAAAGTATGTGCATGTCGCTGCCAATACAGTATTAGATTATTGCTGTGACAAATTATATGCATGTAACTGGCCATGAATATATAGACTTTCTGAAGCATATGCATATAACAGGCAATACAGTTAGAAAATGTGGTCAAAAAATAAAAACATATATTTGGAATGAATGTGTTATGGCGGACCATAATGATTTGTTAATTGAAGTGACATGTCATGATTTGTCGAAAGATAAAATATTTACACCGGTTACCGAGCCTGTGTAAACAATAAGTGATGTTCTCTACCTTGCCAGAGCCTATGATAATTACTATCCAATTTAGGGCCAGTTATATTCCTCAGGAAGAAACTAATGTGACCTTTTTTATTTGTGCGGAAACTTCTTGCATCTCCAAGCAATGGTTACCTAGTAGGCCTTTGAGTTGACCGAAGTTAAATTGAAAATTAAAGGATTTTTATATTTCTATGTCCCCTGCCCCGATTTGATCAAAAGTTTCAATACAATTTGTTAATTTATTTAGGAATGTTTGAGTTTGGTTCCTCTTCCTTTTTGATAGGAACGTTCTCATTTAGATTACCGTTGTCAGGTGTCCATTCGTTTCGTCCCCATATCTAAGTTGCTTTTCAGCGATATTGTGGTCTGGTGCTGCTTAGCCATGACGATCAAACGTGTCAAGGTGTCCAAAGATATATTTAATGGACAAAAAAGAATAGCAAAACTGGATCACATCTCAATCATTATTTATGGCATACCTCTCTAAAAAAATATTTCTACATTCGTTGCCTAAAGTAATTAAGGATAAACTAACTTCATCCATATTTTTCAAATGAATGCAAAAGAGAAAGTATGAATATTTATGAAAATGATTAGATAGATAGATAAATAGATAGATAGATAGATAGATAGATAGATAGATAGATAGATAGATAGAATTTGCTCGTCTGTTTGAATTTAAACGCAACTACAATATAGCTTTACGACTGATCATATCAGACGTATGTCAATGTTACAGAGTTAACTGAATTTGTATTGAGAATTTTAAGAATCAAAATTGTTTTGGGTTTCCTTTAACCCTACCTAAAATGTTATCAGAAAAATAATGACTGCGGAGGATTAGGTCAGCCATCCTTCTTATTTTATACCATTCACTCAGCCCAAAAAAGAAATACAAACATGTGTACATATTAACTTATTTATAGTGTTGGGATCGTTAATGGCTTTGGTTGCAGTTATCGAGTATGGTTTCGTCTTGCCATCGCCTGAGACTACGTTTGTACGCTACAGAAAGGTGATAACCATAATGATCACCAGACTACCATTCTATTGTGTCACCACTTTGATTTGGTGGTGAATGTTGTCATCCTGGATCTTATATGTCCCCGGAATCGTGCTCATGAATATGTTTAATAATTGTCTACTATCAGGTATCTAATGCTGTTGACCTCTATGGTATTGGCGTCTTTTGTAAACAAGCCCACGTCCACTGTGCTATCCAGAAGTTTCTCAAACTGAATTTCCGCCCACAGTTGTCATGAGTTAATAAGATCGAAATGTCCCATTGCCTTGGCCTGGTGTGAAATCAAGTTCTCACAAAACAAAACTATATAGGACACATGATCTTAAATTTTGGACCGGAATCCAGCAGCAATAGAAAACATTTTGATTTCCACTTTTTGTATAGGATATTTGGTCATGCTTCTGGGTAGAAATTTGATTCATCTTGATTCCTATGGTTTGAAAGTAGTTAGGATGAGACATCTAATGGACAACAGTTCTTCATCGATTCAGTCTCAGGCGCACATCAACTCTATTCTAAAAATACTTGTCTTGCAGCCATGTGTCCATGTGCAAATAATTCATCATTTGTCAACTACGCCTTTGTTTTTTGGGGGTGGGTGGGGGGTTTGTCAATCATTAAATCCTGTATTGTGATTGTCGTCTATCTCTGTCAAATCTTTATTGTTACACTTGCGATAAAAGTATGTTTGTTTTTTGATCTTGACTTCTTTTCCGCAAGTCACATGATTATCTAGCCTAGCACTTCACTGAACAAAGAATGCATGAAATTGTTGTCAGCCATTGGGGCATCTGCGTTTGGATGGTTATTGTCGTTTGTTACCACTTTCACTTTCAGGCACAAGTAACTGCTATTAAGATCAACTTAGCTTTATATTTTTACCCTTGATTTTAAACTCGATATAATCTGTCCAGATTAAAGACGATATTGGATGTTATTTTACCGGCTTAGATATTTGTGCTGACAGCATCGCAGGTTATCAAACAAACATATCTAATTCTGTGTTGGAGTATGTTCACGATCTTGATCGATCTAATTTACCAATACAAAATATTAAATTCTCTTACGGTTTTTCACAGCTTCTTATTCCTGTCGTGTGTCTAATGTTTTTCCAAGTGTCTGCAATATTGTTTTATAGGATTTTTAAATAGCCATTTCCTGTCTGGATTATCATATTATTTTTGATTATTGGATTATTCAACCACTCGCTAACGCTTGTTTGGGATTCTGTTTGCCGAACATGGTGATTTTGATCAGCTGCTCTGCGGTACACATGATTCATACGTGACAACCACCTCAGTCGTAAACTGTGTTTTGAAAGTGCAGTTTCAGCGTTACATTTCCTCTTGCAAACATAATATATTCTCTACAATCTTCCTTGAAACCAATATTGACACTTTTAAAATACGATTTACTGACAAAGAGATAATTGGGACGCACATCGTCTTGGTGTATATGATGTGTTTCTCCCTCATGGTCATCACTTTTGGACGTGGCTGATTCTACCTTAAAATGAATGAGCCTCAACAACAGAGCACTGATGTTTTTAACGCAATGTTCTCGATGGCATCGATGTACAGAACATATCAAACTATGGCATTGAAAATGCTCTAAGGTAGAATGTTGTTTGTTCTTCTGACTATGGAGCTATGCTGATGTTTCCACCCAGCATAGCACAGCCTTAGGGAAAATTTTATGCAAGCGTTTCGTCCTCGGAAAAATTTACTGCCTTGAGAAACTGATTGAAAATTATTTCATACATTTTCAATCGTGTATTTGGCTGCAGATGGTATTTTTTTTTTAACCCAGGATATTTTTGCCTGACTGTTCTCTAACTGTTCGTTCTACATTTCTGAAATGATATTGTCTCGTTTCTCTATGATATTCAAAACCTAAGTAGGTCCAATGATTTCTATGAAACACAAATTCCAGTGGGTGCCATGGTCCCGTTGTATATCTTGAGTTACTTTTGTTGTGGAGCAACACAAAATGTTGATGGGAAAACACATCCAAATTATTTTCACTTGATAAAGTAGAAAATAACTCATTATTTACTGTTCGGTCATTCTAGCCTCTGTGGAGGCACCCTGTGTCGACGATGATTTTCCAGGGTTGATGTGACTTGGGTTGTTATGCTTGGGTCAGTGGTTGGGACGTTCCATGGTTACTGTCGGTATATTTTATTGAGACTGGAAAGAAAACGGCCAGTGTAACTGCTGAGCATAATAGTCCACAGCTGCTTATCAACTTCTTGCAAATTCAAACTCATCTTTCCAGCCCTAATGACACAATATGCTGAGACCATCTGACAGAAAAAGACAATTTGATTTTTTGAGATACTTTAGCCACACCACATCTGCTGTTGTTTTTATTTCTGCCTCTTTTGCAGGAATGAAGTGGTGGAAGTTGGCACCAGTACAAATGATATGTTCATGACATTTGCTTCTTTTAATAGTCGACGAATTGCGACGCTGCAATCCCAAAACGTAAAACTGAGCCGATAACCTTTCGAACGTAATATCACTTCTTTAGTATAAAGCTTGCATACTTTTCGTGTTATTTTAGATGATTTCAATATCGTAGAGGTCATCGTCTTTATTGGTTATCAGTTGTAACTCGAACAAGTAAAAGGTTCCTGTTGTTTTAAAAAAGTTTCCGCTGATATCATCCAATTTATAGACAAGCAATTGACGTCAAGGAATACGTCTCCTGACAGGCAGCAATTACATCGTCTATTGGGTAAATATGCTGTGTGAAAAAAGGGATTGGTTTCTCTAGTGCGAACCTAATTTCTTGTCTTCAGCACTGAGGTGTGAAGACATGGACAGTGACTGTTATCCTAGTCTTTCTTCTCCTCCATTCCAGCAACTGATCACACACTGCCAGTTCGTTTGGAGAATCAATTGTTCTGCTGAGTGTCCGACATTTCGATAGTACCACTTAATACATGCATAGCACATCAATGCACATTAAAGACGAGATAGTACATCAATGTATCTGAGGATGTACTGAATAGTAAAAGATTTCAACGAAAGTTCCAAGCTGATCTGCCAAGTAATACGATTATAAAAACACATTAGTTATATGAAAGAATTATTTGTGTCCTCGATTGTATCAAACTTTGCGGGCAATATCAGCTAGTTCGAATTGCCATTATGATAGGTTCCTGCCATCTTTGTCTGACTTCTTGGAAAGAGTTTTTGCACGTCGTTTGTTCTTGCAAACATTTCGATACAGGCTCATAGTAAATGCTCGAAAAGGTGATGCTCAATGATTCCAACAACCTTCGATACTCTTCTGATGAAAAATGTATTGATATAATCTTTTTGATCCAAACTTTCGTCTCTTGATCTCGAGGGTGGTTTTGCGGGTGGTATTTCAAAGTCTTCAAAACGTAATCTTTCTGTGTCTTTCTTTGTTTCTTCTTGTTATGATTCCTTATTTTCTCACAACGTAGGTATCGAATCGAAAATTCGATGACGTTCATCAACATTTCTAATTGCCTTCATCATCTTGTGGGACATTATTTTAGATAATTGGAAACAAAAAGTGTTACCACCCCTAAGGTATAACTTGATTACAGTATCGAAGAGTTTTCCTGTTTAAATGAACTACTTTGGTTCAGGGAATCGGATTTACTTGATACACTAAACGATGATAATCGTCATAGGAAATGAGAGGATTACGGAAAACGCTTAGAACCAAACATGTTCTCCTTCGAAAACACTTTCTCTTGTTTTCGTAAAGCATCGCCTTTCGGACAAGACTCTGTTTGGATTGTGGCTATTGTGTTATTGTCATTGTCTCTTTTGTTATGTTTTCTTAGGAAATTTTCTACGGCACTTAAAATAGGTGGGGTTGTTCCGTCCATTTCTTTCTTTCTGGTCAAAGAGCTTGAAGACGTTACACTAATTATGCGCAATGGATGCATTTATCTGCTTCTACGACTTTTACTCTAGCTGCCTCCGTGAGAATATGACTCGGTGGCAAGTGAGATATCCACTGTAAGTACCAACAGTGGGATTTCAGCCAACGTAAATGAGGGATTAATGTAAATTATATTTTCATCCTTTCATACTATCAGAATGTACAGTATGGATGTCATTTCAGGAGGCACCTTCATGTTTTATTTCTACTCAAGACGCTTCCCAAAAAGGGTCTAGCAATTGTTCTTAACATGGGAGGAGAAACTTTGTCTACAATCGGTGCTTACAGCATTGGAAACAATTCTCATCATATCGAGCACGTTTTCATTTTGGAAACTGACACTTTATTTTTATTTATAAACATGTGTCGAATAGGGTAACGGTCCACGGATCCTTTTTCAAAGGTGGACGACACAAGGATATGACAATTACAAATTTACGAAGACAAAGACAGAAACTATATATATATATATAGTTACGACCCTGTAGTTAAGTTACGTGTGTGTTACAATTTGAATTCTTTCCAATTCTTTCTATTTCATTTTTATTTCATTTTTATATCATTAAATGTAATTATTATTATGATTATGATTATGTTCGCAGGGTCTGATATTTTGTTAGAAATATCGTGTTTATTTAGAACGTAAATGTGACTTGCGTAAGCACGATTTTTGCATGACGGTTTTTGTCGATTCAAGTAAACAGTTGGAAATAGCTATGTAAATGATTGGTTGTGACCACAGTCATTTCTAAAAAGACTTGTTGACGGCGGCGAGATTTCGAAATCGCCATGATTTCTTCGTGCGTGAACATGAAATGACGGATTAGTTTGCTTTAAATACTCAGATACCTGCGAAATAGTCTAAAGTCATATTTTAACATCTTATAGAGTCACATTGTAACATCTTATAGAGTTTCTAAATACCTTAAGAAGAAGGTATTCTTTTGTGCTGGAAAGAGTTGTTCGTTCGTACGTTTGTAAAACAACATGTGTTTTGTTATTGATGATAGCTGTACTTCGTCTACCTTTTAAATAATAATTATTTTCCCTGGAGAACTACACAAATGGCTTTGGACAAAGACATTTGCTGAAATTAATTCTAAATTGGAACAGGACGGTACAAATTGTGATTCGCAGTGAAAATTCTGGACACTTGCGTAAAACCTTCGTCTGACGTCATCATCCGCCATCTTGGAACGGGATTGAGATTCAGACTACTTTAATTAAAACTGTTTATTTACAGGACTTATGTGTTTTTCACAATTTTAGGACAAATTTTTGGATCTTTTTCGTAAATCGTAAGTCTTGTTTCATATTTTTACCTTTTTACCGTGTTTTCTAGGGAAATAAATTATTTTTGTTAAAACTTACAAAGCTTGTCGTAGTCACTCTTTTCTTTATGTTACTTTAAACGAGCCGAAACGTAACATAAAGAAATTTGAGTTGCTCGTCCTTCGGGATATATGAAATTGGCTGATATATGAATTTGGCTGACTTCTGAATTTGGCTAAAAATTGAAATTTAAATTCCCCTAGTTCAAATCCCATTTTACTTGCAATTTTAGTGGAAACAACAGGCTTTCTTTCACAATGTCAAAAGTGGAGAGTTTTCTTTCTAGTCCAACTCAAGAGCAGTTGAATAGTTTGAAAAGGATGAGCTTCTTGAACTTACCAGAAAGTACGATCTTTCTGAAACAAAAGCTTCCTTGACAAAACAAGAAATCAAAAATATTTTAATTCAACATTTGGTAGGGAAGGGTATTTTTGACACAAGTGTTTTGGCATCTGTCAGTAAGTCTATGACAGACTCTGACATTAAGAAAATAGAATTCAAAACGAAATTCAAGATGGAAGTAGAGTTGAGGAAGCTCGAGTTTCAGAGAGAAAAAGAAAAAGAACAAATGAAATTACAATTTCAAGAAAAGGAGAAAGAAAGACAGGAAAAGGAAAAAGAAATGCAAATAGAATTACAAAAAGAACAAATGAGATTACAATCTGAAAAGGAGGAGAAAGATAGACAGGAAAGAAAGAGGGAGAAAGAAAGACAAATAGAAGAAAGGGAAAAAGAAAGGCAAATAGAATTACAAAAAGAACAATTGAGATTACAATCTGAAAAGGAGGAGAAAGATAGACAAATAGAAGAAAAGGAAAAAGATAGGCAATTTGAAGAAAGGGAAAGAGAGAGAGACAGATGAAAATTAGAATGAAAGAATTTGAGCTGGCAAGTGACAGGCACGATTCCACTTCTAGTACAAATTCAAATTTTAACTTTTTAGGAAATATCAAGTTAGTTCCCCCTTTTAGTGAAAAGGAAGTAGACAAATAATTTATTCTTTTTGAAAAAGTTGCTGAGAATTCGAAATGGCCAGGAGAGTATTGGACTCAATTATTGCAGAGTGTACTTTATGGCAAGGCCAGATATATCTATATATCTCTGTTAGTACAACAAAGTTCTAACTATGATTTGGTTAAGGAATGCATCTTGAAGGGTTATGCATTAGTCCCTGAGGCTTATCGGCAAAAGTTCAGAAACTATAGAAAAGATGCTAGACAAACTTATGTTGAATTTCCCAGAGAAAACAAAAACAGTTATTCAAGAGATGGTGCTTAGCCAAGAAAATCGAACATGATTTTGAAAGTCTTGAACAATTAGTATTACTTGAAGAGTTCAAGAACTGTGTCCATAGTGACATTAAGAATCATCTTGAAGAGCATAAGTTTGAAACCTTGGAAAAAACTGCTATTGCTGCTGATGAGTATTCCTTAACTCATAAAGTTCCTGCTGTAACCAAATCTTTCACTCAGCAGTCTACTGATAGAAAGGTGTTTCAATCAAATACGACTCTCAGTAAAACTCAATCTGGCACAGATTCAAAAAATCAAGCCTCTGAGAGACTTGATTCAAAATGCTTGTCTATTCCTACGTGTACCTATTGTAAGAAAAAAGGACACGTCATTTCTGATTGCTTCAAATTGAAATATAGGCATCAGAATCAAGATAGACCTATCCCAAATGCTCTTATTTCTAAGAGGTCAAGGTCACGGTCATGTATTGAAAACAATACATTTGTTGGGTTTGAAAAACCCCAGACTGATTGTGTTATGGAGAATTTTGAACCATTCATGTCGAAGGGTTCTATATCACTCTTGGGTGATTTGGCCAATCCTATCCCTATTAAAATGTTAAGGGATACAGGAGCTTCTCAGTCTTTTAGTTTCAGGTATTTTGCCTTTTTCTGAGAAGACCTGTTCTAATGAGAGTGTTCTCATTCAGGGAGTATAGTGCGGCATTGTTAATGTTCCTCTCCATTCTGTTAATTTGTCATCAGACTTAGTTTCAGGACCTGTGACAGTCGGTGTAGTGTATACTTTACCCGTTGAGGGCATTCATTTGTTTCTAGGCAATGACTTAGCTAGACAAGGTTGTGGTTAATCCACTTGTAATTGACAAGCCTTCTTTGGATCAGAAAGTTGATCCTGTTGAAAAAGAAATCCCTGATTTATTCCAAGCTTGTGCAGTTACCAAAGCTATGTCAAAGAAAGCTCTTGAGAATGATTTTGATAAGGAATGTATTCCTTTAGCTGACACATGTATTGGTCAGGCTTTCGATGAGGTCAATTTCACTTCTAATTTGGATCATTCAGAAGGTATTGATCATAGTGATCCTCTTTTGAATACTCATTCTCATATTTCTGATCAGGGTAACAAACGACAATCACTTGTCGTCGAACAGGAGAAAGAGCCTGAGATCTCCTGTTTGTTTCAGCGGGCCGTTAGTGAAAAGAAGCAACTGAAGTAGCTGTCTGTTACTTCATTAAAAATGGAGTTTTTATAAGAAAATGGAGATCCCCCGAGGTACCTGCTAGTGACGAATGGTCAGTAAAATATCAGATTGTGGTTCCGAAACCTTACAGACAGGAAATACTTAGTTTGGCCCATGAAACTCCTCTGGCTGGTCATTTAGGGATAAATACAACGTATCACAAGATCTTGACTCACTTCTATTGGCCAAAAATCAAACGTGATGTGTACAAGTTTTGTAGATCTTGTCATACTTGTCCAATTGTAGGAAAACCAAATCAAAAGATACCTAAAGCTCATCTGCAACCAATTCCTGCATTTGACAAACCATTCAGTAGAATTATGATAGATTGTGTTGGTCACTTACCAAAGACCAAGTCAGGCAACCAAAATTTGTTGACCATCAAGTGTGCGTCAGCAAGTTTTCCAGAGGTAATTCCTTTGAGGAATTTGCTCAATTTGGCCTTCTCAAATTTGTTCAATCTGGTCAAAGGTCAGATTTTAAGTCTGGAATGTTCCAGCTTATTATACTTGAATTTGGCATTCAGCAGTTCAAGTCAAACGTGAAACTATTGTTTCACCGACGTTTACTAGAGAGAATTTTTGAGACCTGTAATGAAGTCCATTCTCTCTTGCTCACTCTGCAGAATTTTCTTCAATTAAGATTTTATGGCCCTTACAAAGTAAAGAGGAAAATGAATGAGGTAAAATTCTAATATTAGTACTCTGGTCTAAGTAAATTAATGGAGTACTACTGTTTTAAAAGAAATAGCCAAGTAAATTATGCAATTAATTTAGTTGTACCTGTTCCACCAAATGAGGATTTGAATGAAGGAATTTTGTTGGATTCTACTGATCTTGGAACAACAAATCTTCGGAATTCGGAAGTTATGAAAAATCTAGACCAGAAACTTTCTCATTTACAAAAATAAGAAAAAATAGAACTTAAATAATTATTGTTTGAATATGAGCACTTGTTTCCAGACATATCTACAAGGACAAACAAAATTTGTCACGACGTTGAAATAGTAGATTCAAAACCCATGAAACAACACCCATACAGGATGAACCCTTTCAAACAGGAATACTTGAAAAAAGAGATTCAGTATTTGCTGGAAAATGATTTTAGAGAGCCCAGTAAGAGTGATTGGAGTTCACCGTGCATTCTTGTTCCGAAACCGGATAAAACTTTCCGAATGTGTACGGATTATAGGAAGGTGAACAGTGTGACAAAAACCGATCCATTTCCATTGCCAAGAATCGATGACTGTATCGACAAAATTGGAAATGCCAAATACGTCACCAAATTCGACCTTCTGAAAGGATTTTGGCAAATTCCACTAACGGAAAGGGCAAAAGAAATTTCGGCATTTGTGACTCCAGATGGACTCTACCAGTATAAAGTAATGCCATTTGGGATGAAGGGTTCTCCAAGTACTTTTCAACGCCTTATGAATATGAGTACTTCTGGTCTAGACAATTGTGATGCCTATATTGATGATGTCATCATCTACAACAACACCTGGAAAGAACATCTAGCCACGATTCGGAAGTTCTTCGACAGACTCACTGATGCAAATTTGACTATTAATTTATCTAAAAGTGAGTTCTGCCGTGCTTGTGTTACTTTTCTAGGACATATTGTGGGACATGGTCAAGTTAGACCTATAGATGCTAAGGTCAAGGCTAATTCTGAATTTCCTGTGCCTGTCAGTAAAAACCAGCTGATGCTATTTTGGGGTATGGCTGGGTACTATCACAAATTTTGTTCTAATTTTTCTGACATTGTTGAACCTCTGACAAACTTGTTGAGAAAGAAAAGCAAGTTTCTTTGGACTGAAAAATGTCAAGAGGCTTTCGATAGGTTCAAGGCCATACTTAAAAGTGCACCAGTTTTAACAGCTCCAGATTTCAGTCAACCATTCAAACTATCTGTGGATGCAAGTGATATTGGGGTTGGAGCAGTTTTGCTTCAAGATGACAAAAATGGTGTTGAACACCCAGTGTGTTATTTCTCTAAGAAATTAAATAAACACCAAAGAAACTACTCAACGATCGAGAAGGAATGCTTGGCTTTAATATTAGCATTACAGCATTTTGAAGTTTGTATTAGCTCGGCTCCTTCTCCGGTTGTTGTGTTTAGTGATCACAACCCCCTTACTTTCATCAGCAGAATGAAAAATATGAATCAAAGACTTTTGAGATGGAGTTTATTTTTGCAAGAGTACAATCTTGACATCAGGCACATCAAAGGAAAAGACAATTTAATTGCAGATGCACTTTCTCGTGTATAGAAATATCATTTTCATATACACCTTTGTGTAAATTCATAAGAGTTCTTCTTATGTAATTTTTGTTTACCTCATGTATAGTTTACATCTGGTAAAAAAGATAGCCTTATTACATAAATCTTTTTTTTTTATGGGGGAAAGTGTTACGACCCTGTAGTTAAGTTAGGTGTGTGTTAAAATTTGAATTCTTTCCAATTCTTTCTGTTTCATTTTTATTTCATTTTTATATCATTAAATATAATTATTATTATGATTATGATTATGTTCGCAGGGTCTGATATTTTGTTAGAAATATCGTGTTTATTTAGAACGTAAATGTGACTCGCGTAAGCACGATTTTTGCATGACGGTTTTTGTTGATTCAAGTAAACAGTTGGAAATAGTTATGTAAATGATTGGTTGTGACCACGGTCATTTCTAATAATACTTGTTGACATTCTATACTACGTTGGCGAGATTTCGAAATCGCCATGTGTTCTTCGTACGTGTACATGGAATGACGTTTTAGTTTGCTTTAAATACTCAGGTACCTGAGAAATAGTCCAGAGTCATATTTTAACATCTTAGAGTCACATTGTAACAAGGTATTCTTTTGTGCTGGAAAGAGTTGTTCGTTCGTACGTTTGTAGAACAACATGTGTTTTGTTATTGATGATAGCTGTACTTCGTCTACCTTTTAAATAATAATTATTTTACCTGGAGAACTACACAACTGGCTTTGGACAAAGACATTTGCTGAAATTAATTCAAAATTGGAACAGGACAGTACAAATTGTGATTCACAGTGAAAATTCTGGACACTTGTGTAAAACCTTCGTCTGGCGTCATCATCCGCCATCTTGGAACGGAATTGAGATTCAGACTTCAATTTAGAACTGTTTATTCACAGGACTTATGTGTTTTTCACAATTTTAGGGCAAAACATTTTTGGATCTTCTTCGTAAATCGTAAGTCTTATTTCATATTTTTACCTTTTAACCGTGTTTTCTAGGGAAATAAATTAGTTTTGTTAAAACTTACAAAGTTTGCTGTAGTCACTCTTTTCTTTATGTTACTTTCAACGAGCCGAAAAAATATATATATATATATATATATATATATATATATATATATATATATATATATATATATATATATATATATAATCTTCAAGTTTATTATTATTGTTGTTGTTGTTGTTATTTTTATTATTATTACCAACATACATCTTTAATCTTACATGGTTGATCTAGATGTTTAATATGTATTTCCGTATCGCTCATCCAGTCGGGAACTATTCAAGTTTTTTCACTGATATCCGTTTGTCGATATTCTGTGGTGTACCGAACTCATATTCTATAATTCCAAATGTATTGTTTCCACTTACTCTGAACAAAAGCGCAGTTGCGTTTTGTTCAGAGTAAGTAGAAACAATACATTGGATACAGCGCACGAATTCTATTGAAAGGCATTTCATTTGCCCTTGATGTGGATATCACATTTTAGGACGGGATTTAAATGAAAAAACATTTCACAGGACAAGGAGCTCTTCAAATCTTCATATTGATCTTATCAGACCCACGGACACAAGTGCATGCGCACAAACACATGTATGCACACACACGCACGCACACACACACACACACACACACACACACACACACACACACACAAACACACACAAATGTTTCGATTACTATTTAAATGACCATCATCCTTTCTCATTTATCAAGGGAACAAAAAACTGATATCAATGAACGGACACGATTTCATAATGTCATCTAACACCTATAAGCGCACGGGCTTATCATACCTTTGTCTTAAAATTACATTTTATAATTTATTTCGTAAAACCATGTCTCTCACATACACTTTTACACATGATACAAAAAAAGTTTCAGCCTACACCCCCACCCCCCGCAGTTTGTACCCCCACCAGCACCGATTTTAAAAATCGAAAAGCATGAAGGTTATTTTTTAAAACTTAGAAATCTTACTCATTTAATTCATGGATTAATAGTTTCTAACTCGACTGCCACCACGCGGTCAATAACATTGTCCCATGACCGCTCCGGTGGCCTAAAAGGTTAGAGCGTCTACCTCGGATGCGGGGAGGTCGCGGGTTCGAACCCAGTCAGGTCATACCAAAGACATTAAAATGGTACTAGTAGCTGGGATATCCATTCATATGTTCCCCTCTTATTCTTTTTTTAAAAATATTAATATTGAACATTTCGTGTATTGGATGCAGACGACAAAGTGTTTACCATCAATGTATGGATAGGACATAAAACCACCCTTTCTGTGCAAATGGAGTCTTCCAACTTTCGGAAAATGACACTGAGCAGACTCCTCGTTAACAATGAAAATTTCCATTTAGTTCAAAACGCGGTGAAAATGACAATGTTAGGGACGGCTAGGTGACAGTCGTGTTAGAAATGATAAATCAGTGAATTAAATGAGTAAGTTTTGTACATTTGTTATATCTTTACTTTTATCGATTTTAAAATCAATGGCGGGGAGGGTAAAAACTGCTGGGATGTAGGTTGAAACTATAAGGTTCATTGTACCAGAAGGATTCACTGCATGGCTTACCTTGCCATGTGAATTAAAAAAAAAATAGTGTCACCGGGCAAAGAGTCACTGAACCCTTCACCTAGCTGTTCTCGAGTAGTTACGTGACCCGCCATATCTATGGTTCACATTATACTCAGTTTGTATAACACCCATGCACATTTGATGTCCTATTTAATCAGGATAACAGATACACTACTTCAGATGAAACACACAAGAAGACGCCTTAAAGCTGTCATCATCCTAATATGTCTCTGCTTCTTTGCCGGATTACTTCTCTTAGTGATCAGTAACAGAGCTTCAGAATTCTCTCAAGCTGGTATGTAAATATATCATAATGGCTATAATGTCCATACGATTAGAACAGTATTATCTTTAGTCATGTCGGCATTTTAAAATTGTTTATGACAGACTGTTTGTACTATTATGGAAATGTATACAATGTTGAACTTACGACCATGCTGGAGCCAATGCCTTTCACACTCTCCTTGTCGCATACTTTACCGTAGTTAACAAAATATATTATTTAGAATATATATCTTTTTAGAAATAAAGAACTGGAAATATATTGTATATATTGATAAAAGTTGGTATACGTTGAAAACAACGTATATAATGTTAATAGCATCGAAACTAAGACAATATGGCAGACAGAAAGATAGACAGACAGACAGAAGAACAGAGACAGAGAGAACACTGGTGGGGAAACTGTAGGAAATATGTATACATGTTGTATAATGCATGCATGATGCCATGTGCAAGTAGTTAGGTAGATAGGTTGATACATGTAGGCAGGTATAATATATACTTTAATAATGGTCTAAATAAACACTGCAATATAATGTTTTTTATAAGTTCCAAATATTTATTGATCTACACCTGAAAGCTAATACTTGTATTTGACAGGTAAACGGTCCACAAGTTTTTTCATTCATATAGATAGTGCGAGGTAACTTCGAGATAACCACGTACCGTACTAATCCTTCAGAAACTAAGACTATGAAAACCAAACAACAATACATTGTACTCCAGTATTAGATTATATAGTGTTACGATTCAATAATATTAAAATATGGAACAGAAGAGATGGAAAGCCAAGAAGTTTTGTAAAATTCAACAAATAATTTATTTCCCAGGAATACAACGTGAAACTTTAAAAAGAGTTTACAACATTGTGAATTAAATCCAAAATTGACCTAAAAGTTATATCACAACTCAAAATGCACGAAGTTCCAATTGAATTCCAGTGGTATTCCAAATAAATTCCGATATTGAAAGTGTTTATGTGCCTGTAGTCTCGAATGTGCTAATATGCCAATGGTCTGGAATATGATGATGTGTTAACAGTCTTTTGATGTATCAGAATAATATAATCCAAAATGTCCTTGTCTGAATTATTTATAATTCCAAAATGATGCTTTAGTTCGAGAATAATATTGAGCACTTTGTAATTCCAGTGAATAATACTTTGAATAAATATATTCACCCAAATTAAAAACTGAACACAACAATAAGATGATTCTGCTTCGCATGTTAAGGCAAGAATGAATAATCGCAATGTACATAAGATTATGCTCCTTATACTTTACCTATGTCGCAATTACCATTTCCTGAAAATACTCTGACAAGTTAATAAGGAATGTCCATTCTGGAAGCTTCTAAGGTCAGAATCAAGCTGTATCCTTAACCCAAATTGAAGTAAGCATGTTTACTACTAATAATGATCTAAATATTTATAATATAGTCGTAGAGAAATATTATCTGTGTATTATGTTGTTTGCGAAATAATGTCACTGGTCAGGTACACCATGACCTTGATATTGGATAACGGTCAAGTACAAAATACCGATATACGTTACATGTAATCAATAAAGAAAACCAACTAACAATACAAATTAAGCATGCATTACAATATACATCAAAGATATTGATGGTTGTACAGTTAAATTATTTTTCCCACCAGAAAACAAACTCTTGGAAACATTTCCTTTTGCAGATAATAATTTGTACTCTTTTGCCTTAGTTTTCACTAATGCATAAATTAATGTTATACGGACACTTAAATGAATCTGTTTCAATGTATGTCTACTCGGTAGAAGGAAGATGATATGGAAAAAAATTAAATGAATAAATATGATATGAATAAATATGAAAAATACAATGTCATTCACCCCATCCAGAACCTTGCAAATTTTAAAGCAGGTACATTTTTCTGAAACCAAAGGGGTGATGCAGGCAATGAAAAAGAAAAAGATTAATTGTCTTACCTGCACCAGCCTTCTTGAGTAAAAGGTAACTGGTTGGTAGGAATAAAGTTTATTCAAACACACTTCGGAATAGACAACAATTAAAATTATTAAATGTATGCAAGCTGAAACCCTGAATTATAAATAAATATAACATTTTGCATGGGAAATAATGATTCATACCTCGATAAGGGATACAGCTGTATGCGCAGCTCTTCAAACAAATGGTAGCTGCAAATGTATAAAAATGAACTTTCAACAATAATAACAATTGGCAGATCATTTGTCTGCAATATGTATTGAATTTACTTTCTGTGCAAAATTACAATTGGCAGATAATCTGTCTGCAGTATGTATCGAAATATACTTTCTACAAGAATAACAATGGGCGTAAAGCGTACGACAATAGGACATCATTGAAGGTTTAGAATCTTTTAAGTTTATTTTGGTAATTTAACATCATTTAAAAGGTAATGCACACCACTGACCGAATAGCTTCTTATTTATGGTTGCTCCCGATTCTTAAACGTTACCTCGTTTAGCCTCAAGCGAATAGAACATGAAGTAAAGAATCTTTCTGTTTTGTTTCTGATTACTAAAACAAGATATACTGTTGATCAATATTAGTAACTCTAGCCAAATCTGTTAAAGTCTTTTAATCGATATTGCCATGCTGTAGTAATACTTTGAATTAGATTCAACTAAAGCATGGAAGATATGTTCCAAACTTTTAAATGAGATGCAACTGATTTTACATTGAATTAGCTATCTCTATACACAATAGGGTCAAACGTTGACACACTATGTTTAAAAAAATATTTCTTAAATATTGATATTAGTTCTTTTTCATTAAGTGATTGTTCTGTATTTATTTCGAAGCACTTTGCAGCTTCGTTTTGTGTGGTCACCGTTAAAATGGGACTTTCCCGTCATTTTGTAGGTCACCAGTATTGTGATATTAACCCGTGCAAGCATGGAGGTACGTGTATAAGTTACGGCAACAGCTATACCTGCATCTGTAAATCAGGGTATTTCGGCGTTAATTGTCATTTAGGTAAGACAAATATAATCTTGCATTTATCAACAGCTGGTATCAACAAATACGTGCATTAAACTAAATCTATGTTAACATTTGTATAACCCGTTTCTTCGGCCAGAGTAACAAAACGGATAATTTTTGTAAATCAAAATATTTTTGCGAGCATTAAATATTTGCTCATTTTGTGAGAATTTAATTTACAGTGTTCGCACGAAATATATTCAATATAGGTGATGCTAATAAACAATAAAAGAAAATATTATGCTAAGCATGTAAAATTTTGATGACCCTAAAATACTGATGCACACGAGCTTTTTAGCTGTAATTTTCCATATGCCTAACTATGCGATTATAGTAAGACACACAGCATTTGCTATAATCAAATCGAACATTTTCCCTTTTGAAACTTTCATATATCGAATAAGTAGATTAGAAAAAGAGATATCTGGTGAGCTGGCCTACTTTATTTTAGTTTTTCTTTGTGTACCAAAGACAACTAAAATTAATAGTTCTAGCGAGTAAAATAGTTCCATAAATCAACCCATTCGTGTTCGAATGCAACACTACTAACATGCAAAATGTACATTCTCTATCGAGCACAAAATTAATTTCAGATTATTTTACATAACATAAAAGATTTTGACAAAGTTCATTGAAATACTTAATGAGTTAAAATAAAACAAATATTGTCAGTATAGGGAGGGTAATGCTTATCTGTTTACATAACTGTTCTCAAAGCTAGTTGTTTTCCATCATCACAATGAAAAAAATAATGGGTTAATTTGGTGATTTAAACTAAGTACATGAAGCAGGTAAATCCACACATTACAGTTCACAGTACACCTTAAAGATCTAGTAAATTTTACAAGGACAATCTACAATAATTTGGCAATTCAGATATAGAATTTCTGGACAACAATGTAGATTTAATCAAACAAATGGTGACTCGGTATATAAAAAAACTAAAAGCAGCTACTTTAGAATGAACCCAAAGAATGGCGAAATTTGAAGTAAATCTGAAATAATCACATGTTTCAAAGGATTGAAAGAATGGTTAACTCAAAAATCTACTTACACATTACACAAACAAGCGGGAACATATTTCCATACAAAAGAATTTATGTTAGTTACGTGGATCTCACGTGCCAGCGAGAAATAGATGTTAAGCAAGTTTGAAAACAAAACAATGGATGCAAATACATTTGACAGTGTTAAATACTTTCTTAAAATACTCTTGAGCTGGAAACAAAAATTGCCAATGAAATACAAAATATACTTTCAAACACATTTCCAAAGGGAGAAAACTTGAAGACAAAGTTTGGTCAGGAAATAGGTTTCTACGACACGAAATTTCAATGCTTTACAGGAACTGAACACAGTAAGTACTTTACAAAATACTAAGACAATAGCATCAATAGTTTAAAGGTTTCACATAAGCTTAAAGACTAGCATCTCACTCCAGATGAAGCCAGAAAATGGGTTGACCATTACCAAGTTTTGATCAAGGGGATACATAACACTACTCACGGATGAATACCCTTAGCTGATACATGTAAGAAATAAAATGTATTAATTGTATCAATGAATCTGCTCGGTTACCCCACAGCATTTGAAAAACCTCTAACTGTAAAACCGACAAAACGGTAAGAATTTCTAAATATAAGATAACACGGCGACCTTCAAAACTTCATTGAGGTAACATTGTAAGTCAGGGAAGTAATTTTATGTGATCCAGTCGTTTGTGAACTGAAAACGTGAAGGGAAAAGATAGATATGGCGTGTTTTACGAACAAGATAGGATACCAAGTTGACAAGATTTTAAGGACCGTAAAAACAAACTGTAAACGTATACGCTTTTCAAATGCAGTATATATGACGACTCGCTTTTCAAATGGAGTCTATATGACGACTCTCTTTTCAAATGGAGTATGTATTACGACTCGCTTAATAGGTAGGATCTAATGTCTGACTGTTTTAATTGGCTATGACTGTACCGTGCACAATGTGGCTATGACTGTACCGTGCACAATGTGGCTATGACTGTACCGTGCACAATGTTGCTATGACTGTACCGTGCACAATGTGGCCACCTTTGGTGATGAACATCTGGGACCACAAAAATAACGTATGAAATCTTTAATTAACGTTGATATCTGTAACTTTAAAAACTGAACCAGCTAGGGCACTATATTATTTATCTACGTCATCAGATGGTTGTGATCTGCTACATTTTTCTGTTGCATAAAAGAAAATCAAACATTATTGGCCAAAAAGCATATTTTGGAATGTTTATCTATCATGGAACCAACTTTGAATGTTATTCCACCGTAATGGCTCATTGTGTCGTTATCAGTTAACATGTCAATCGTGTCAAACATTCGCCTTGTATATGTCCAAATATGATATGCAAAAATGACGTGCAAGCGTCGATTATATTATCTATTTCGACTCCACTTAATCTATTTAGAAACGTGGTAAAATGTTATAAACACAATTCTCCATCTTGTTTAGTTTCTTTGTAAGTTTCGTCGTTACGTGCAATTAATGTTGAACAGAACCGAACTGGTTAATTTTTCTATTGACCTTAAATAAGATGCAGTCAAGTGTTTTTGTCGTCATACAATTTTATGTAAATTCATTCCTTTAATGATATCTATTTAAACTCTGTCTGTTGGTTGATTCGTTTTTTATATGGATAAAATGTATCAAAGGTGGATAAGCTACAGTATGAAGCAATTTGCCATTCAGATACATGATGTATTCTTCTACTTCAAACATCGAAACACTTATTTAGATCTAAATGTCCATTTTATTTATATTTACTAACGTATTCCTAATAAATCGCATAGAGACTGATACATTTAATAAACTGGGACCAGTTTATAAATTCAATTCTTAACATATAGCTAAAATAACACATTGCATGTCTTATGCCATGATGTTCTCGTTAATTAATCTTTCTAAATTGTTTTCCTATACATTTGTATCAGTTCATAAATAATATTGTCTTTTTACGTGTACTGTAAAGAATATCTCTTTGATTACTACTGGTTACCTTATCCAAAATTGCCAAACTTTTTATATGTTTCTCCAGACCATATTCATGTGTACAGCATTATTGATGCTTCTTTCTTTTGAAGGAAAAAAAAATGTAAAATTGTTTCTTTACCTTTTCCTTTCAAAGGTTTCTTTGTTTACGTTATGTTTGCGCAAGGTCCTACATCCTTCTCGTGATAAGCGTCATAATCTAGTTATCACTCAATTCTCTTTTTCTCTCTCGTTTTCAGATTGTTCGGATTTTGTTTCTTTGTGGCTTATTCCTTCCTGATTAGTTTTGTTTCTTGTATTCACTTTCCTTCAGAATTATATCAATCGCTTAGGAAAGTTCCTAAACTCTCCTGTTTGTTTCTTTTTGATAATTTTGTGTGACAGTGTCGTTAAATCTTGTTTTCATCTCTTGAAATATATGTTCTAAACATATAAATAACTCCTTATTTTTGACTTATTCATTGAATCCGGAAGACACAAAATATTTCTCATGCGTGAACTTGGCAAAATGTTACATTTTTTCTGGCAGGAGGAAAATGGTCACCTTGCATAGGAGATAAAGTCTGTTGCAAAGGTGTACGCCGTACATTCTTCCTGGTTAGAGCAGACGATTCTCGTTTGTTGTGTATATCACGTCATCAGTTATGTGGGAATTACTTGTATAATATTATATTTTACATGATAGTCTAACATTCTGGGAGAAATAAGCAGTAATATGTACACTTTATGAAAGTTTATCTTCACTAACTTTCTAATCAATCAATAATAATAGAACGAAATGTCTAACTGTGTTAATGAAATAGGTTATGCAAAATAACAAAGTCAATGTACCTGGTGGCTGTCCGTCAGTGACAAATTCTGTTATTGAATTCTACAACATTATGCTCTGCAAATGTTACAAAACAGCAAATTACAACATTACTGGGATGTTGTTATAAATACAAGTTTAAGCATGAACTGCCTTACCCGTTAAAGTCCTAAAGTGTCAGTTTGAAGTGTCCGGCACGATCATTAAAGATATTCAACAAAAAGTCTAATTCTTTTTGTGTTCGCAAGAAATAGTTCAATTCGTATGCTTGATGTTTTTATTGTGCCTCCATACGAGTAGGTTGTTCATAAAACGAGACGTCCTGCTTCACTCCATTATGATTATACTCATTTTCAGTTTTCACATCCAATCCGTGTGGCTGGTGTGGAAAAAATACGAAAATAAAACAGGTTCGACATGCCAGGTATATATTGTAATTACTGATTACAAATGTATTTCTGCCATCTAATAAAACTGATTGCTTACAATAAATATTACACGATGGTAGTCATACTGAAAACGTGATAGATCATTTAGATCTAATGGTCAGACACGTATGTTATTGTTAGTTATTACTATTCAACGCATTCATCACATTTAGTCATAACGTTGATATATTTCAACACACTTTTACATATAAATTTATATGAATATCATGGGTGTCCTTTAACTGATTTTCTATACCTATTATCGCTCCATTGTCCGATCATTAGAAACCGCATGATTCATAAAAACAAATTCTTTTATCGCATATCCTTGATCGAATACTTATTGAATATTCTAGTCTCGGCAATGATTTTATAATTTGAATTGTACAGTTGTCTACGAAAAATTGTTCGTATGTATCACTGGCATATATCATAGTAATCTACAAATAAAAATATTCATAGATATAAACGAATGCGCAAGCAACCCATGCCAAAATGGTGGAACATGCTTTGATCGAGAAAATGGCTACATCTGTGGATGTGAACCGAGATACAGTGGGATTTACTGTGAAAAGTTTACCTCTTGGCAATATGCACGTACATACACACAAGCAGAGGCTCTACGCTTTCCAAAACGGGTGAGAGTATGCAAAGGTACCTATATGTACATTCAGCACCATTACTGATAGTCAAAATTAATAAAGTAAACAGAATATGCAAACTTTCTCTCCAGAATTATACAAATTAAACAATGAATATAGAGAAATAGGTTAACATTAAGCAAAAGACGTGTCCATAGCGCATGTATACAAATAAAACGCTCTTGCAGCATATTTCTGATACGATGAAAGAGACACAGTATAACTCATATAAGGTACGTAAAACTCATGAAATACAGACAGGAAACAATAACTACAAAATATACAATATGTCATGTCTGTTTGAGACCATGCAGAACACGTATAGTCTAATAATATACTAGCATTTAGTCTGTCATATCTCAACAACAAATGTGGCAAAATAACGGTTATATTCTGAACCTGATTTAATCAAACAACGGAAATGTTTGAGACATAACCAAGGACAGTTTTGTTCATACATGCGTAGTAGCTATGGCTGCGAAACTCATTAACACTATACAAAGGTAAAATAATAAAGGATAAATACACACAAAGTATATTCGTAGAAGCTTTGTAAATATATAACACTATATATTTACTACATTAATATACATCTCACTGTAGAGGAACTAATTGTAAGCTCGGTTAGAAAATATGTGCATACTAATAAATAATAATAATAATAATAATAATGACATATCCTTTTTACTTTTCAGGTAATTTATGCAAAATGATACACGTAAAGTAGTTACCGCTAACATCAACGATTTTGTATTCCAAATGAAATTATTGCCTTTATGTGATTCAAACATTGCAGCTGCAGATATGTGTGTGTAAACATACTAAAGAACACGAACTATTCGAGAGAAGTCAGCGTTGCATTGGCAACAACGTAAAACGTGAAAAACAAAATTCGCAACTTTGTTGGGACTGTCGGTTCTATTTTTTTAAAGCTAGATTGACTGTTGGGAATTAGGGAGTGCATTTCATGGACTGTTTATTAAGGGAGTCAGAAATGTCTGAAAGTCAGGTCATTCAATATGAGTCATTAATTTTGTATAGTTTTAGCACTTACTGTTTTTACTTTATTTTGTGAACATTTTCAATATGACAAAAATTATTATGTTAATGAGATTCAGGTAAAAATCTCAGATTCACATGGTGCTTTACTGCACAACAACTGAGCTCAGCAGATATGATCAAGGTAAATAAAAATTTCATTTTGTAATAAATATAATGTATTGCAATACACTCTACTGTACAATTATAAATGTCCAGGTAAAGTTGCACCATTGTGCTCCCAAAAATACTATGCCCAATTTTGTATGGCGACTATTGTGCCCGAATAGAGACCCATTATGCCCGAGAAACTAAATTTATTTGCCAAACTGGAGTCCGTCGGTGGCTTACGTGTCATCTTCTTGGATGAGCTTTATGTTAAGATATTCATATTAAGTTATTAATAAATAGATATTTGTACTAATGATGCATACACAGATCATTTCAAGAAAGGGCTTTTAACTAGATACGGATACGTCGGAACTCATTGTTCTATATTAATAGCACAATTTTTCTCGACAATCAAATCTAACTTCGTAATGCTATAGATAAAAATGATTTGAATGCATCATTATTTACTCACTAGTGTGTTAGATTATGTCACCCGTTGTCTAACAATGACAATGTTATTTTACCTAGCAAGACTCTTTTTGTGACACCATATCCCTAGATAAACTGTAGAAGAGTCTGAGCACAAAACTGACCGACTGGTGTCCTGAGTAGTTCATCAGGTAGAGGCTATTATTATGCTGTCCTCAATAAGTGTATGGCGACATGGAATAGGTTACCGAGGAACTCAACTACGTCGTAGATATTGTCCTCATATTTACGTTTTACATTGCTTCAGAATGCAAACGAAAGTAATGAAAAAGCGAATATGGAATTTAAGTAGAGGCAGATTTAACCTGAGAAGAAAATGAAACTTGCTGATTTGACTGTCATGAAACCAAAACTTATGCAAGCGAAAATTAACAAGTCTCTCAGGAAGATGGCCTTATAGTTAGTGAATCATAAGCTTTAAAGAGCATAACAAAAATGGAGAAGTCTATGTAGAAGGAAAGAAAGGGATATAAAATAAGTGTTCCTTGAACTAATATTAGAGGCATTAGAACACAATGAAACACAATGAAACTTGAGCATGAACTGTACGCCGCTTGAACATTTGCTTAGACGTACAGCAGGACTATCCAGTAAATGAATTTAAGTTCACGTTACTATACAAATTCAAAGAGATGTTGACTTGGTTATATATATATATATATATATATATATATATATATATATATATATATATATATATATGTGTGTGTGTGTGTGTG
This sequence comes from Megalonaias nervosa, assembly GCA_016617855.1. Classification (NCBI taxonomy): domain Eukaryota; kingdom Metazoa; phylum Mollusca; class Bivalvia; order Unionida; family Unionidae; genus Megalonaias; species Megalonaias nervosa. The sequence goes on from JAECUM010001410.1 coordinate 49,255, forward strand.
TGTGTGTGTGTGTGTGTGTGTGATTTCACCAGAAAGGAAGAAATATTACTCCTGCATTCCAGGTGAATTTTGAGTTAATACTGTCATATTAAAAAACTAAAAATAAATTATTTACTGTAATATTTCCAGGAAAACGATTTTGCCGATGACTCGTATGCAGATTTTAGTTAACATGTCTTTACAATAGACCTGAAACTTCGAGTAACATGTCACAATATTGTCTACCATCAGTATCTTTTGAAATGGTTTCTTTACCTTGACTTGGTTTCTGGCTTGAAATGTTAAGAATAGAACTGTACTGAATTATATCGTTGTTATGCAATGTCAGCTTTATGTGAAATCAAATACTTGAATTTGTAACTTCATATGATAAATAAAGCATGGCAGATGTTTGTTTTTTAACCTTGTTCAGCTTTTGTTTTATTCTTCTAGAGTGAATCAGATATTCTGTAATTTGATCTAACTCCGTCGTGACATTTTCCTATATCCTTATATTTCTCAACGTTCCTATAAATACATGCTTCATGTCTAAATGTCGTTTTTAATAAGAAATATAATGATAAGATGTTTTTGTTGGCTTTTGTATAGAATCTGTTGAAAAATTTTGTTTAAAGCAATCATGAACGTATTTAGAAAGCAAATTTTAAGTAAATTATGTTTCTCCGAGAATACTTACCCAATCACATTACGTTAGAAATATTTGCCTGCCACCTAGCCAATCCACCCCTCTAAAAAACGAAAAATCATCTTTCCCTGCCCATATCAATTGATAAAAGGCAATAACTGTTGCCCATTACCTCCCTTTTGCACCGCCAGGTGTCGCTAGTTTTAGGCTGAGCGAGATACTAACGAGGATGCTCGCATGGGGGGTTGCGGTTAATTGGGAAGAATTTTAAGTTATGTGATTGGGTAAGAATCATAATTTACTAACACAATTTGCTTTCTCCTTCAAATACGTTCCCCCAATCACATTACGTTAGGAGAATAAGTAATAGGAGGGGGATGCTGAGCATCCGACAGCACAGCATGGGGTCACTTGACCTTTGACGCTTACAACTGGTTAGGAAGATGTCTATTGATATCTTACCTGCAAAATTTCACCAGCGAAAACAGCGCAGTTAACAGGCTGTGTTGATTGATCCAGTTGGGTCTTACGGCCGTCTGTGCTGCTGCCACTGGACCTACCAGATTCAAGGTTGCCTTTGAAACGCCAAAAGCTCTTAAATGGAGGCTCAAGAAGGTTGACTCTGCATTCCAGCCAACAGCTTATTTCGGTCGGAACGTTGTGTTCGAACTTGAGGCTCGCAGAGATTGCTCAAAACGTCTTAGCAGTAATATACGTGGGACGACTCTGATCGGTCAGACGTCAGAGTACGCTAAGCGTACAACCCACTTCAGCCACGAAGAAAGGGCTTGAAGCGTGATATCCTGTGTCGGCTCACTGCGGAAGGAAGAGGCGTTTGCGCGTGCTACGACTTGTCTTTGTGAGCTTGAAATTAGTGGCTGAGAGCGCAACAAGACCTTGTATAGCTGCTGCTCTCTACCTGATTATGGAAGAAAGCGAGCGAGTGACGACTCTTTGATTATCGACAGACAGTAACCTCTTTTGGGCTACGAAGCCCGATTATGTCAAGAAAACCATGGAACACCAGATCTGAACTGAAGAGTGTTTGGGTCGACATAAAGGGCATTCAGTTCTCCTACGGTGAATGCGGGAGCTAAAGCTATCAGGAAATTTGACCTTTATGATAATGATTTTAGCGAAGTGTAGGCTAGAGGTTCGAATGGATTCGAATGGAGCCATGTTAAAACCCAGGATTGGTTCCATTTGGAGCCAAATGAGGGATTTTGGTAGATTGAAATCAATGTTGTCTAAAAGATACGATAGTTCTATATTCCGCTCAAAAACATGTCTGCCAAGATGCTGGAATGTGTCCAATATTTTGGGGTTATAACTTTTGGTAGAGATTGAAGCCCAGCTCTTTTCCCAAAAGAATAAAAGAAGAAGTCGGCCAGTTGAGTAATTTAGACACGCAGAGGGACGATGTTGTTGATAAGGCCCCAGTGCCTGAAAACATGCCACTTTCCCTCATAAGCCGTCAGAGTGGAGGGTCTTCTTGCTCTCGAGATTCTTTCCACAATCGAAGTTTGGAATTGTTTGCCTCGCAAGGCTGCCAGGGTAAGAGCCAAGCGTGTAGAAGAAGAGCAGGGTCCGGGAAGGGATGGACCACCCGTGACAGTGGATGCTGGCGAAGATTCGGGTTGGCCGAAATTTTCCTCGGCATATCTATCGCTAGAACGAGTAGATCGGTGACCCAGGACTTGACCCATCTGAGAGGGGCTATCAAAATCATCTCGCCATTTTTGCCCTCAGCCTCTCCCGCATGATTGACAGTGTATCCACGGTCCAAGCTTCTGGGACTGGAACTGGAGAGACAAAGGTGGATAGCTTGTGATTTCACCTTGTCGCCAAAAAGTAGATAATCAGACGCCCCCGAAGATCAAAAATCCGAGTGAAGGCCGATTGATGGAGAAATCATTCCGTGTGAAGGACTTGACCATTTCTGGATTGAGTCTCGGCCAAGACATTAAGTCTGCCATGAATGTGTCTGATTTGTACGAAGATATGGAGCTCGTAACAGGTTGAGTGATTTGGTGCCTCCCTGTTTGAGAATATAAATCACCCTCACAGAGTTGTCGGACCCAGTGAGGACCGTTTTTGCCTCAGAGTCGATATTTCAGAAGTGAAAACGTTGATGATAGCCTTTAATGTGTAGGGGATGTTCCCATAGCTGCCACGTGTCGCTGACGGTAATGAAGGTCGGCACCAGGTGGGTACCCCCACCGTGCGCACTGGTGTCGGTACCTACCGTCATTTCCTCTTGGGGCTTCTCTAACGAGATTCCCATGGTCAGGCGACCTGGGTTGCTCCACTGACGCAGGAATGATCGAATCTCGGGCATGATTATGACTGTTTGATCAAGGGGACTTGAAAACGGGCGCTATTGTATGGGCAATGTCTGCATAAAAGACGGCCAAGCAGGATCAAGTCCGCTGCAGCATTTAATAAACCGAGGAGCTGACAGAACTCTCTCGCTGAAATAGAAGTCTTGCTGAAATAGAAGTCGAATTCGACGATTCTGGTAACGCGAACATAAGGAAACCGCACCAGATTCTGGTTGGTTAAGAACTCCATACCTAGATGGACGAAGTTCTGGAATGGACGGAGGTCTGAATTTCCCAGTTTAATAAAAAGCTTGGATGATCTAGAAGAGAAAGAAGATCGTTCCTGCCTTGGAATAGGATAGAACTTACCATAAATTTATGTAGGATATCCAGGTATGCTGCCATCGTTGTAGATGACGACGACCGGAACAGGGAGCCGATTCGATTCATTATCTGAGTCAATACCAAGGAGTTGATGCTGAGGCCAAAGGGAAGAACAGTGAACTGATACACTGTGTCGCCGTTAGCAAGAAACGGAGAAAATGTTCGTGTCAAGGGGTGAATAGGGATGTGAAAAATATGCATCGGTCAGATCGAGACTGATGACATACGCGTCCCATCAAACAGAGAGGCGGTATGAACTCACCGTCTCCATCTTGAATTGGTTTTGGCGACTCAAGTCGATGGTGGGTCTCAACTCGCTGTTTGCTTTCCGAAAAAGAAATAGCCTGCGGATTGTGGTCTTGCATAAGCTCCACCGATTTTTTTATTTATTTATCTATCGTGTGCAGTGCGTGCTCAGCCATTTGACAGCGTCATCATCAGCAAGGTGCAGAACCTGTAGTCCACCGGGGAACTTTGTCACTGGACAGTTGTTCACAATGTATGACATGGTCTATAGAGCTCCACACCAACAGGAAGAGTCATTGGCCTGGCCCCATCGGACAAGGTTGACTGCACAATTACCCTGTCCTGTTCGCAAGCGGTTCAGCGTGGTCCACAGATGACGTGGAAGGTTGAAGCCAGAAGGGCAGACAGATGGCTCAGCTGCGAGGGAGTGGTTTACAACATCTGATGGAGACCACTCGACAATCCATGCCGAAATATCTGTCATATCCTCCAGCAACGAACCTAACCAGACTGGACGC